>JAFIRS010003216.1:0-148671 GCA_018342105.1 Gonioctena quinquepunctata | reverse complement strand
GGAAAACAACGGTCAATATTGGAAACAATTGGAACATGCTGGTCGCCAACTGCCAGAATTCGAAAGATCGGGAATTCTGTAACGGAGATAAATAGGCAATACTCAAGAGGGAGACACAGTCTGAACGAGCCCATACGATCGAGCTATACAGTGGCGTAATATAAATTAAGTTGTAGATTTAAGTGTGAAATAAATTAGTAAAAACCAAGTTAAGTTTATTTACGTTACAATATTATCAAACCTGTCTTCACTCTCCAAAAGAGAGCTCTCAGATATATTTGTCAAGCTGGAGTCAGAGATTCCTGTAGAGCTCTTTTCAAAACACAAGGAATTCTGCCTCTGGCATGCCTATTCATCTTGGAAACGGTCTGTTTGATCCGCAAAAAACACTTAAATAACATTATGTCTCAGTCAGTCTATGCAACCCGCCTCTCAACAACACTAATTAAGAATTCAATTATCTATAATGGAAAAAAACTATTTAACCATCTTCCACTTACTATAAGAAAATTGTTAGGAGAAAATAAATTTCGAAAAGAAGTGAAAAAACTGCTGCTCCAAAAAGTATATTATAATTTGAATGAATACTTCACGGACAACCTCACAGCTCACTCCTAAATATACAGAAAACTTTATTTTATATTATATTATAAACTATTTTAATGTGTTGTCTGAATTGTTTTTATGCTTTGTGACAAACTGTACTGTGCTCTTTTATATATAACTTTAACATTATGTATTTACTGCATTAAATTTTATCCTATTTTTATGATTCTTAGATTTAGGCAAGCTTTGTCAACATAATTGATATTATATGACAATAAAGCATTTCTGATTCTGATGAGCGATATTCCCCAATTTCCTCATAATTTTTTGACAAATAATTAGTGTATTAGGATTGTTATCCATCCGATTTTCGATTCGAAACCATCAATGGATTCGTCGTGAAAATTAGAATCTAGGGAGTTTGACTTTTTTCACAAATAGTGGTATTGGAAGTATCAAACCGCCATAGGTACTCAACTAGGCGGAAAAATTTTGAGAATAAAATTCAAAATTTTGAGAAAAAAAGTCAATTTTGAGATTTTAATAAACAAAGATACTGGTAGAATGGCGCCAATACGCCGTCGTAAAATTCTGACTTTTTTTAATTTTGAGATTTAAAAAAAAAATTGACTTTTATTCTCAAAATGTTGAGATTTTTTCAAAAAATTTTGACTTTTATTTTCAAAATTTTGACTTTGTTATTCTTAAAATTCTGACTTTTTTTCACAAAATTTTGTCTTTTATTCTAAAAATTTTGAGATTTTTTCTCAAAATTTTGTCTTATTCTCAAAATTTTAATATTTTTTCTCAAAATTTCGACTTTTTTTCTCAAAATATTGACTTTTGTATTTTCAAAATTTTGACTTTTTTCTCAACATTTTGAGATATTTTCTCAAAATTTCGACTGTTATTCTCAAAATTTTGAGATTTTTTCCCAACATTTTGAAAATAACAGTAAAAATTTTGAGAAAATATCTCACAATTTCGAGAAAAAAATTAAAAATTTTGAAAATTCAACAAAAAATCTCCAAATTTTGAGAATGAAAGTCAAAATTTTGAGAAAAAATCCCAAAATTTTGAAAAAAAAAGGCAAAATTTTGAGATTCCAATAATAAAATATACTGGTAGGATGACGACAATACGCCGTCGTAAAATTCCCATGTTGGGGTCGTTTCCGAGGAAACTGGAAGTGATCTCATACCCTCAGAACTCTAGAAACCATGCATATCTAAAGAATACATTAACACCCGATATAGTCCTGGCCTATGTAATGAAAGAGCCTTCAAAATCAAGTCAATTAATATATCAGAATAAATCAGAAGCGAAAAATTGTCAATAATCATAATTATGTCAATCAATTTTTTGCCATTTTCTGTTTGTTCGTGGCGTTTTGAAAAATCAACGTAATAATAATTTCCCGGATAATTGGTTGTATAATTAAATAAAATTCATCACGTTTCCATCTCTAATAGAGGTCAAGTACATTAATGGGGGCCTGAAAACGGCGACAAAGTCGGTTGAATTACGATACAAAGTGACATTGGTTTTTAACCTACGAAAAAAAGGAGTCGCGTGTATTTTTTATGTATGATCACGCATAACTTTTAACAGAGCAGGTATACCTCGAAGTTGGTCCCATTTGGATTTGAAAAAACATCCACTCCTAAGGATTCTACCACGCATAACTTTGTACTGGGTTATCCGATTTAGATTATTCTTTTTTCATTGTAAAGGGTATGCTTGGAAGTTGGTACCATTTGAATTTGAAAAAAAAATACATCTCTGAGGGTAGAAAAATAGGAGATGATTTATTGATTTTACACCTATTAACCGATTCTGTTGAAACTTGGCAAACATATGTAGTTCTGATGACACTACAACATAATGGAGGCCCGGAATTAATCTGATGATGGAGACGGAAGACAGTCGAGGGAACTCCTCAACGGTTCACAGGAGCTTAGACCTGTTATCGTGGAATTTTAATGACACGAAATTTCGTGCACATTAATAGGTCACCAACAGATGTCAGCATAGGCCAATCCACGACACCAATAGTCGTACTCCTAGTGCGTTCTGAGTAACGCAAAACAAATAACGAGAATAAGAGAAATTTGTTACGAATCCAAGAGAGCCCACCATCCGCCAACAGCTGTTTCATGGTTTCCCAATCATCAGGACGGCTTGTGGTCTCTTTCAAATTCGTATCAAATATCTTGTCAGTAATATCCGTTTTTCGAACGATTACTGGAAAAAAAAATCCAAAATAAATTAATAAAAATTCTATTCGAAACTTTTTCGAATGTGAATTCAATCCATTCCGAGTCCAGAAATTGGAACTCGAAGGAATCGCGTCTCGGTAGTCGTCTAAACCGACGGACCAATCCGAGGACAGTTCGAGGGCAAAGCCTGGTGGGCGGAGCCTGTTAGCACTTTTGTGAGGGGGATAAAGATAGCCGATTTTTACCAATCGTGGCTAGTAATTCGACTGAGAATATTACTCGCTAGTAATTCGACTGAGAATATTACTCTCTAGTAACCAGTCAGGATATTGGATCTTAGCTTCGAAACGAATCATCTCATCATTTTCAACGTTCATACGACTTCGTGTATTTTCCGAATAGGAATCCGAGCATCGAGTCAACAACGTTTGGGGAGGTTTACGAGGATTTTAGGCACTGGAACTTCAGAGCGACTTTCCCAATTGCACCTTAGTATTATTCTGGACGAATATACGACGAATAGCTGTTCCATACCAGGATATTATTTCTTGGAGGGATTATTTTTGGATTTTTACGATATCACTCCGGTTGCAGATCACGGACTTTCGCATAATCTATACTACAACACACCTAGAGGTTACCTGAGCATAGTGGGCAACAACCACTATTCAAAAAGAATTCTAAGTAACGTTGGAACGAGGAAGGAGAAGTGAGCTGAAGAAGTAGAAGCTTCCAGGACGCAGTTGAATAAAGATTTTATCCTTAACAATCCTGCCCCACACCTTTCCTATCCGTCGACCGTGGTTATCGCCGTTAGCTTTGACAGCCGAGCTGGAATAAGGGTACAGCTAACCACGAGGCCTACCTGGAGTCTAATGTTTACATCCACGTGAGAGTATTCATGCATGCTTAGATCCAGCGGCAGTAAATCGTTGCCACCCCCGCGTGGGTAGGACGGGCCCTGATATCGTGGAGTTAGAAATGTCAGAGGGATAGGCGCGATTAGTTTGATTGTGAGGTAGAAGACTTAATTTGTCTCTTTCTTAGCGTAGTTAGGGAAATTTGGAGTGTTTTCTTAGACTGGGGAATGACCCCAATGCAGAGTTTAAGAAATATCTCAGCTCAGTAGGGAAAAATAATAAATTAGACTTTGCTGTAAAACTAGGAAAGAGTATAAAAGCCATTATTCAAACCCAGAGGTTTAAGAAATGAGTTATAGTTTCATAGTTGCTTAGTCTCAGATTTAAGATCTTTAAATTTCTATTTTTCCTACAGGTGAACTTTTGTTAAAGGAGGGTTGTTTTAAAAGAAAAGGAAAACTAAAATATTCATTTAAGAAAAAGTAAAGTAATAGGGATAGAAAACATAATTTCTTTGCTATTCATTTCTCACGAGTTCTCATAGCGAGAGTAGTGGCTGAAAGGTGCGATTTCACTGTATTTCTCTCAACTCAAAAATCTGGTGGATAGGCTTTTCTTATTCTCATGCTCTCAAAGCAGGGTTAGTCGGCGCAACCAAACATTGTTCATGAGAAATAAAGAATTGCCGAATACTTATAATCTCATAGTGCTAATACCTACCGGCAAGTACAAAAATGTGAAAAGCATCAAATTATAGATAGTGACACCTATAATCTGGGTGTTGAAGCTTAGACCTGTTATCGTGGAATTTTAATGACACGAAATTTCGTGCACATCAATAGGTCACCAACAGATGTCAGCATAGGCCAATCCACGACACCAATAGTCGTACTCCTAGTGCGTTCTGAGTAACGCAAAACAAATAACAAGAGAAATTTGTTACGAATCCAAGAGAGCCCACCATCCGCCAACAGCTGTTTCATGGTTTCCCAATCATCAGGACAGCTTGTGGTCCCTTTATATATATATATATATATATATATATATATATATATATATATATATGCTGACTCGACAGACGTTGTCCTGTCCAAATTTCTATGTTCCCTAAAATGTTTTTCCCGAAAACTCTCGTCCGCGTAGAATTTCTTTTTTTCTATGTTTTCCTTTATGTTGTTCCATCTAGACTATGCTTTTGACTCCTTCCGCTTCCTGTTGTCCCGTTATCCCGTTTTCCTGTTGTCCCGTTTTTTCTTTATCCCGTTATTCCCTTATCCTGTCATCCCATTATCCCGTTTTTTCGTTATCCCATTTTCCTGTTTTATATATATATATATATATATATCTAATATATAAAATTCTCGTGAAACGGTGTTTATATATAAGTTTATAGGCCATTTGTTTTGGAAAAGCTGCGGTCTCTTGAAATTGGAAGAGTATTTAATTCATTATTTCTTACAATCGGAAGGATCGAAGCAATTGATTTGCTTGATGAGGATGTTCATGAAATCAGATGAGGAAACATCTGCGACTCAAAGATAAACTAGTCACTATATATATGAGTCCTTAGTTAAGACTGGAATATAGAATCAAATAACTATCTGAATAAAAATGCAAATTTTCCCTTTTAGATTTTTTCTTTTGAGTTAGGGTCCTTTCACAATTTATACCAGATATAGTTCAATGTCCAGCGTGGCTTTCGCCAGGGAAGTAATTGTTTTCTGTTAGATATTACAAAAAATTACTTCATTACTGTCGTAGAGTTTTCAATTTTCAGAAAAATATGTCTATTCAATGTTCAATTGAAAATGTTTCCTTTTCAAGATCGAAATAAATTATGAGTTCTTGAATCTTTCAATGTCATATTTTTTCAAACTAGATTTCAGACCATTTTTAAATAAGCAATGTTTCATTTAAAAATATCATTATCTTGTATCGAGGTTCTCACCAGAAGTGTTTTTAGTCATTATGGAATCAATTTAAGTTTATTATTATACAGAAATGTACTGAAATGCTAAGTGCACCAGTCGATCTTGAGGAGAGTTGATACATCCTCAAGTGACATCACTGAACAATCTTTCGAATGTATTGAAGTGAGGTTTCAGAGGAACAATTTTTTATCAATCGACTATACCATGAAAAAGAAAACATAATTTTATTATGGATAAAGTTACAGGATTTTGAAATTTTTGTAACCAAGTTCTGTATCTACGAAAGCATTTTATTTCAAGATTAATTGGTATCTTTTAACAAACTCGATTACATATTTTCAGAGTATCATTTGAAAATACAAAATCTCCAAAATTCGTAAATATTTTTCTCCGTTTCTAAAATATTGCCCTCTTGCATGGGAAATATATTGAACGAATTATATTTAGTTGTAATCGAAGAATTCTGGAACTATTCTTTCCAATTCGAGAAAATATGTCTCTTATAGAGGAGAACGCGATTTCTCTGAATAATTAAATTTTTAATTGTAGGAGATTATTTACACTTTCTCCACGGAACAAAATGTATGTACTGAAATTCGACAGAACTCTATTTATACGGAGTAACAAGATTCCAAGAAGTTTTAGAATTTTTTATAAAAATTAAATTTTGCCGAAATTGTCAGTAGAAGATGAGACATTCAGTTTGTAGAAATTATTGGTGAATTCTAGTCTGAAATATTAAAAAAGGAACGTGTTTGATATATACGTGAAATCTATTAAAGAAGATTTGTACTACAATAAAATTATAATTCTATCAAAAACGAGGTACTTATCACAAAGAATATGTTCGCGTATTTCGAAACCACCTACGATTCAAATAACTACTGAAGTGCAATAAATGTTGGGAGTAAGTGGGGCAAGTTGACTTTTTCACGGTATTTTTTCCAAAATATTCTGAATATGTGAAGTAACCTAGAAATATTAAATATATCTGCAAATTCGTTGATGAGCACCTCATATGAGATAAAAAAACTAAGACCAATGCTTTACAGATTCAAATTCTACATTTTCAGGAAACATTATACTTTGCCCATGTCGGAAGTCGTTTAACATATGGAATCACAGATTGGGGATCAGCGTCTTCTCATTTTTCGGCGAAGCAAAAAGGAGGTTTATATATATATATATATATATATATATATATATATATAAAATGGAAGGAATTTAATATATATATATATATATATATATATATATATATATATATATATATATATTCAACTGTTCCCTCATAACTTCTAAACTACTTATCATAATTTGGCAAATCAGGTATCGTTGGAAGCATCTTGATCTTCTGCTGGTTATAGGCTATGTGACGTCACATTAAATTGAATATGCTCTAGCACGTTCAGTCCCGGGTGACTCACACTTGCGTCACTTTTAAATATCCTACCAGAGTAGGGGAGACCGGGGTTCGACGTTCCGATTTTGGAGTCGGAGGCAATATAAATGTAATAGAAATGTTTAAAATCAACGATTCCTATATAAAATGGTGCATAATTTATCCTTGTTTCAAATTGTAAACTTAAGTTCTTTGAAATAAGCATATATTATTGCTCAGGATATTTTTTCTGTAAAAAGTCGACAAGGAACAACTCGCCCACAAAGTATTAGTTGGAAAGGTATTATATAAAATAAATTAGGTATATGTAATTGAATATTTATTAGAGTTTTATTTAGAAAAGTACAAAATCTTAATGTTTTTTACAAACTTTTCAAAAAAAAAACAAAATTATTTCTTTTAATGAAAACACAAAAATAACAAATTTTAACATTTCGAGTTATGGTTTCTTAATTCAGTCTTATAGCAATGACTTTACTGAGATCAATAATCTAAACTTATAACCTACTCTGTAAAACAGATTCATTTCAGTAACTTAAAAAAAATTATTCAGAGTCGTCGTCAAATTAACAATTTTGACAACCTATAGAATGAACATCTTCAGATTTCAGGCATTTTGAATGAGCCCAATTCTTACACATGACGCATTCAATCCATTGTTCACCTGGTCGTGAGTTGGAATATAAATCGCAACATATTAGACAATACCATTCCATGGTCTCTTCTTCACTATCACTTCCATGATTATCTTCTTGCAGTAGTTTCCTTTTCACATTTTCTTTACCATTTGCGGATTTACTTGCCACTTTATAATTTCGCTTGTTTTTACCAGTTACTTTATTCTTTCTGACTCTTTTTTCAACTTCCTTCGTCTTTATTTTACTATTGCTCTTTACTTTTCTTGCTTTTCTTCAGCCAAAGCATTCTTTTCAGGCGTATCTGTCAGTATTGCTGATTTTCTTATTCGTCGCTTAGTTGTTACACACGATCTTGTCGGTGCTTTTGGTAAAGGTTTAATTGCTTCAGGTGAAAATATGCTAGATGTGGCTTGAATGACAACATTATTTGGCAAATTAGCAATGTTCGAGGATCCTGGTTGAGGTTCATTGGTTGCTGATTCTATTCTTGCTGGACGTGGCTCGTTATCTGGGACGGTTTCCATATCATGATCCACCTGAGGCTCATTAACGTCTGCTAATCCTTGAAGCTGTGGTTTCACATTTCCCAATCCCAATGAAATATTAGCGGTGTCGGGCATTGGTCGATCAGTAACGAACGACGGGGCAAAATCTTCATCCGTAAATATATCAGGGTTGTATGGACTTATGCCTGCCTTTTCAAATGCGTTCATAATGTTATTTGGTGTAGCTGCTAAAGGCCATGCATGTTTGACAATTCCAGGTATCTCATAAATAGACATTGTCTTGCCTGGGTTATTACGCGGAACAACTAGCCCCCCACCAGAGGAACTTGGAACCTCAAATTCCATTTTCTAAAGTAACATCCAATTATGATAGAATACGTTTGGAAAAGCCAAAAACGATATTAAAAAGTTAATCACTGTAGTTTGCTCGACAGATAATAGCAAGTAACACACAAATAGCTAGAAAATTGATTGAAATAGACCAAAAAGTATGATGACGAAAAATGTACTTACGTGATGTTTGAGTGTCACCAATCGACTACCACGCTAACACGCGGGCAGACCGTCACTAAAATGACTGACGCAATGGCGCGATGATATGACGTTTCGCGATGCACTTCACACTTATTGCTATCTCTTTTCTTCGCGGAGCTATTTCAATCGGAACAACCTGCCCCCGGCACTTCGAACCCCGGCCTCCCCTATAACATATTTTCGTCACGGTACATGAAATCGTTTCGGACAGCGTAACGCAGCATATAGGCACAATACAATGCTATTCTTATGGGAAGTGAATATGTGGGGAACGTAGGTGTTTGCTGACTTGGTACAGCAAATCTGCTTGTCAATTTATGGAACATATTTTGATGAGACCATACATGCAGGGTGTTTCATAATCGAATGCTGAAGGGCGATAATCCTTGGATGATTTTTAGAAAAATTCTTCATATGAACATAGGTTCCCAACCGCTTTATTTCTGAGATACAGGATGTTGAAATTTAACAAAAAAATCAGTTCATCCCCAATATCTCTGAAACCGCTTTGTTTTTTTTTTCAATTTTGGTACATGTAAAGTACGCATAAAAATAAATTTTTTCCATGATAAGAAGCCATTAATAATGTTGTCTGTGTCAAACAATATGGCAGGGGGCGTAATGAAATATTCCTGCAGACAAAAACCCTATGTTCTTCCCATATTAATTTACTATCCAACACCCAAAAACTTAACGCAATGTGGATTGCTAGGCTCTTTATGTTGTGTCAAACTGAGAATCAATGTCTCAGACTTTTCCTTATTTAGGACTAACTTATTATGATTGAGCCACGACTGTGTCAAAGAAAGACTATTATGGGCCTCAGTAACAGCATGCTAAAATCACTATTTGAATGCATTAATGTGATATGTCGTCAGCAAAAAGGGTGAAATTTGCTAATGGAGCACTATTTGCCAAGTCATTATCATAAATAAGAAATAGGACCGGACCTAGAACAGAGCCTTGTGGTATCCCATATTTGATGTTAATTGATTTAGAGCTAACGTCCTTGAAATGAACGAATTGAGTTCTGTCCGTCAAGTAGGACATAATCATTTTTTGGCTACTTTCGGAAAAGTTATAAAATTTCAGTTTATCCACTAAAATATTGTGCGGTACACAGTCAAAAGCCTAGGTCTAAGAATTGTACTTGGACATATTCATTGGC
This sequence comes from Gonioctena quinquepunctata, assembly GCA_018342105.1. Taxonomy (NCBI): domain Eukaryota; kingdom Metazoa; phylum Arthropoda; class Insecta; order Coleoptera; family Chrysomelidae; genus Gonioctena; species Gonioctena quinquepunctata. The sequence goes on along the minus strand of JAFIRS010003216.1, from coordinate 138,867 downwards.
CTCAAAGCCTTCATTAACCACATAATAAGCCAACAACACCGTCTCCGAGAAAGATCTGCAGTCTTTTTCATCTTCCATTCCCTAAATCTTGAATACGCGGTTTCGTGAATTTTCCGCGATTTAGCTGGCAATAATTTTTGTAACGCTACTTTCGCTACATCTACTAACTCCGGTGGAGTCAGAGAAAACTCAGAATCAGACATTTTTTTACTTTAAATTATTCAAAATAACTACTAAAACCACTAAGTTCGCAATTTTTAAATCAAAAGACAGAATTAAATTGACATATATTTGATTACTACAAAGGTTTCCTTAGCAACACAGGTCTAATTGTCACTATAAGTACAACAGCCTACCAGTTTACAAATTCAAATTTCACATCGATAATTTTCTGACTTTAATATATTGTAATAATATGTTTTTACAATATTAAATCGTCGTTTTTCCCGCCACAGAAAAAAAAAGTGTATTCACGGGTAAAACATTAGATTTTAGCTCTCGGTTTTTTGTCTACCTGCGCTTCGCGTCGGGAAGCAACACAACCTCGAGCTAAAATGTAAAAAAAAAAACCCTTGTATAATAAATAACTATTTTTGTAAACTAGAGCATAAGCAAATAAAAAATATCATTCTGGTTGAATATGAATTGGAGTTATATACTATACAGTCCTTATTTCTTATGTCGTACCACTATAGAATAGATTAGACGAAAGTTGCCTATTTTAGTGAACAATGAAACGATGTTTCCAAATCGGAAATATCACGAACCGTTTTCAAAATATACGGGGAAAACCGAAATGGCCCGTTTTCTTTTCTTTGCGTTAGCGCCTCCATTTTTAGGAATATGAAAATGTGTTGAAAAAACTTTCTTCTCTGTTTCAAATTTGCTTTGATTTTCAATAAGATGTTTCGGTCTTCGAGGGCCACCCTCAACTCTATTTTTGGAATTTTTGAACGAATTTAAGTAGTCCTTATCTTACCGAGTTCAGATATGTATCTTACCTGGTAGGTTTTTTCACATTTCTGCCTATAAATTCCATCATCAAGGGCCGAATAACAAAAATAATCTCATTAAGAATACAGGCTTGATTTTTTGTTCGTATTTGAGAAGTTATTTGTGGTGAGTTGAGAGGATAAAATTCAAAATAAATCTACCTTGAATTAGTACTCAGACTAGGAATCAAATCGAGCTCAAATCCAATATAATGAAAATTTACCGTTTTCGAGATGCCTTGGTGCGACATAACAAATACATAATATACAAAAATGTTAATTGACAACAATCGCAAAAAAATGTGTTCGAATGTAACCCTCCCTATGAAAAATAATCATGACTTAAAAATATCCCAAAATATTTGCCATCATTTTTTTTTTATCCATCACTTTACGGTGAATCCAGACCTGTTTCGTATAATTGTACGTGATATTCAATTAAAAACAGAAAAATCGTATTTTTTTTTACTATAATTGCTACAAATTACAATAACCGATATAAAAGTGGCAATAACTTGCATCTCACCGTATTTCAAGATGATGAAGCTACTATTTAGATCAGTGATAGTTCTCATTTTTGCAGGGTCGGCGATGTCACTTATGAAAAAAGAGGTAAGTACATGCTAGTATAGGTGCACTTCCAAAAAACTCATGAATAGTATTGTCAAGATACAAGTGAGTGAAGTGGTATTATTTTACACGAGTTGGAAAAATTCCTATGGGTGAAAAAAAAATTACTACTGTCGTTGGAAATCTTCGTTTTTTCCCGAGAAATTATTTTTCTGAAAACGTTGTTAATAATAAATTTATTATTTGCCAAGGTTGATGATGAAAAATCAGATGGCGCGACGAGTCGGAAAGGTAGATTTCAGGATTATTTTATTGATTCTTCTGAAATTGCCATCAATCCAGCTAATGGGACAAATTTTTATTGGAAAATACAAACAGCATTTCTATGTTTGTATGAACCTCTACGATCTCTCTACGATATCGAAAGTTGGAGAAGGGTACAATTCCTAACATTTCTATGTAATCTGATTCAAATAAAAAAAAAGAACTACCTATAACAGTTAGATATAACTATAGAATTACATGAAAATACAAAAAAATTGAAAGTTCAGATCCAAAACACTTCTAAAAATACAAAAGTTCACGCAGCTATTGAACAAAAGCACACAAGAATATAAATATATATATATATATATATATATATATATATATTTGCTTGTGTTTCAATCTAGGGGGTGCGTGCAAGTTCCATAATTCTTTTCTATCCAAGCTAACGATTTTTTTTAAACAATAGGTCTTTAAATAAACTTTATGTAAACGACTTGGCCAGAACTAACATATCAGGAAATATAACAACTGCGGACGGACGATACAAGCATATTATGGCATAATAGAAATGCTGAAAAACTCCTTGACATTATCAAGGATGATATGACCTAGGTAAAAAAATGGTGCGATTCAAATCAGTTAGCTATGAATTTGGCTAAAACTAATATTATGTAATTTAAAGGGGAAATATAAGAGCTGGTCATGGACGATGACGTCATAGAAAACACAAATAACATGTTTCAATTTTAGGAAAAAACTTTCTTCTGGATGTTATGCGGTAAGAATTACATCTAATGAACTTGGTTTTTCTGCTACTAAAGTTAGTAGAATCTCACCTGAGATATGGAATCCCATTCTGGGGGTTGTGTTATAATTATCTCATTCAGTTTTTGTATTGGAAAAACGCGCATTGAAATATTTGTCCAAACAAAAATATGTGACCCCTGTAAACCCCTTTTTAGAAAACACAAAATTTCAATAGTATTTACAATATTTATGATGGGAGAGTATGAAATAATGAAAAACACCCCTGACAAGTTTGAATCTTCGGAAACTCTGGAAACCATGGCTTGTCTAAAGATTACTTTGACACCCGGTATATACCAACATCCATTTTTATATATACACATGTTTTTTTTAATGGATTCTGTAAATTTTTGTAGTCACTTCAGTATTCGGTCGTCCGGGTTTTTAAGTATCTTCCTGTCTGTCCTATGTATACTTTCCCACAATCAGAACATGGGTATTTTAGATTTTTGGTCTTTTGGTTTTTAATTATTATCCTAAACGATGTCCAGCATGTTTAGAGCTTAACAGTATAAGGGTGGTTGAAACGTATGGTGTGATGTATTAACTACTGATGACCTCTTCAACGTTATTTTAATTTTCAGGATTTGGGACCAAAACTACTGGAACTTGTCGATACACTGCACAAAGAGTGTGTGCATAAAACTGGAGTTGATGAAAAAACAATAGAGGGAGTTTGCTCTGGGACTTTTGTTGAAGACATCAAAATAAAGGTATAAATGAAATGTAATTAATTGTCCTCGATTTTGAAATATTTTCCTTTCCAGAAATATATAGAGTGTCTTTGGATAGAAGCGGCAGTGGTAAGTTTTCAATTATTATCTATTATTTTTGACATTGTTCGACGTCTGTATCTTTCAAATTACTGATGTCTCTTGTTGGAAACATAGGATTTGCCGCTCTGATCGATGTCGATCATAGGCGGAGATTTTATCTTTTACTTCAAATGTAACTTTGCCTATTTTTGTCAGTTGAATGTGCCGAAAAAATCGAAAGAAACATAATGGAAATAAATTTTCAATAATTTGTTTTTTCCGGGCTTGGGATCGGCAAATGTTATCACGAAGCGATTTAAGATATAAAATAATGTATCAGGAAAGTGTAGATTAAAAAAAAAACAAGCATCACTGTCTATTCAGTGTTATGAAAAATAATAATGATGTATTTAGCATCAGTGCCACATAAAAATTACAAAAGTTGGCAATCAGTATTTGTTAAATTTTTTTATTATATATGGATATATATATATATATATATATATATATATATATATACAGGGTGTTATGCAATAAGTGTCCGATATTTTACAGGACGATTTCTCAGTTATTTATAAGGTGAAAAGTTCATATAAGCATGGGTCCGCGCAAGGCCTTCATTTTTTATATACAGGGTGTTGAACATTTATTTTTATTTTGGTTTTTCGTAAATATTTTTTAAAATAATATCGATATTTGGACAAAAATTGGTATTTGGGGATTTTTTAATAATTGTAGGGTGCGCCGCCTACAGGTCTTTGTCTCTTTTGGGGAGTCACAACTTTGTCGTGCATGTATGTATCACATTTTCTAGAAGAAAAATCGATTCCTCTATAATTTTTACCTGAAAAGGGTATAATTTTCAAAAGTCGCTACAAGCAGCCGTTTTCGAGCTATTTTGATTTAAATTAATCGATGCATGTGTTTGACAATTTTGAAAACTTTTTTTTTAATTCAACATAGAAACATTTCAAACGCTAATTTTCAAACAACAATAAACAACGGAACACTAGAGATAAATCAAAATCACAATAAATGTTCGAAATGTCCACCTCCAATGAGAAGAAGATTGGATGCGTGCATACAGCAGCAATCTTCTTCTCATTGATTCGCGCACTCTTTGGAAAATTACTGGAGTATTTTGAATCGTTCTACAAAAGTTAATTGTTCGATTACTTAATTCATCTTCATTTTGGTAAGTTAAGGATTTTAGATGTCCCCACCGGAATAAATCCAAACTGTTAAGGTCTGGTGACCTAGGGGGCCATGGTTGAGAAACTCCCCGACCTATCCAACGGTTAATAATAATAATAATAATAATAATAAAATGTCTTCATTTTAATTATCCTCGGCGAAGTCCAGTTAGACTGCTCAACTCAACCGAGTACCAGTTACAAATAAATTATTTCATACAGAATAATGCCTACATATATATATATATATATATATATTATAATTAACAATCACGGGAGTAACAGGTATGTTCAAATAACTAAAATGTAACATGTAAATAATGCAAAGAATGCGTAATACGTTAATATAATTACAACATATAAAACAAAAATTTATAGAACCATAAGGTATTCCTTAAAGGCTCTTTTAAATCCATAAGATGAGTTGCCAAAAGTTTGATCAAAAAATTCTCGGGCTTGGATGCTAAATGTGCTGGGGCACCGTCATGCATAAACCACATTTCATTTCGTAGTCTAAGCGGCACATCTTCCAGGAAAATAGGCAAATCTTCTACAAGAAAATGACGATATCTCTCTCCGTTTAATCTTCTCTGAATAAAGAATGTATCTATAAAATAATCTCCAAGGATTCCTGCCCACACATTAAGCGAGAACCGTTCTTGGAAATGTGATTCTTGTATCGCATGGGGTTTTCCTCTGACCACAAATGATTGTTGTGAAAATTGCGTATAGCGTTGCGTGAGAAATTTGCTTCGTCGGTAAACAGGATTTGATTTTCAAATAAAGGATTTTGAATAAGGCATTGGAGAAACCAACGATAGAAGTTGATACGTAACGGAACGTCACGAGGGAGTAGTGCCTGAACTCCCTGAATATGGTAGGAATATAACAAATTATCAATTAAGATTTTCCATACCAGAACATGAGAAATGTTTAACGTCAGCGCTATTTAACTGGAGCTTGTTTCCGGGTGTTCTTCTACCAGATTAAGAACTGCTTCCGATGTGCACCCGACAGATGACTAGCTTTCTCGAAACTTCCTGTTTCCCTTAACATGATACAAACGTCTAGCCTCATATGCATTGCCGTTAGCAAGTCCGTATGTAAAATGTGGTCCAGTTTAATAATTGATTCTCCTCGCGCATATTTGTTATATTTTGTGCTGGTCGACTAAAGACACCATTCAACATCGAAACACATTGGAAATCGTATGTTGCGGTAAATTGTTTCCAGATCTGTATAATTTGTTGAGTATAACAAAACTTTTGATTCTGTTTTACAAATTGAGTATTTTATTTACTTGGTATAACTTTGAGTTGAAGGGTTTAGTCCGGAACCAACACCCAGGTTCGAAACCCAGTCAAGGACAAGTAAAATCTGCCCTTCTGGCCCCGTTGTGTACTGTACTTGCCACTGGAGTGTTTCATTTCTTCACTGAGGCTGCCCGTAGCAGACTGGCCATTATAACAGAAGGTGGCGCCCGAGGCAAATCCGAAATTTGTAGAAACGCGCCATGACCAGGTTGAAGGGGGAAAAGACCCTTACAGTATATAGGAAAACTTAATCTAATTAAATATGGAATTATAAAAATAAAATAAAAGATGACAAATACGCTAACATTCAGTTATAAACAAAAATTTCAAAAGCTTTTTGAACTGGTTTAAATTATCATAGTTTATAATAGTCACATTAGTTTATTAAGCTTAATCAAGCCTTTGTATAAAACGTAGTTTGGCATTTGCGAGAGAGAAGAGTACAATAATTATCTGCTTTAGAACATGGTGCTTGAAGACAACATTATTTTGAGTTATCTACCCATCCATACCGAATCCCATCATGACTATCAAGTTTCGTCAAGATACACTAAATGTCTCTAAAGCTTAGTCCAGACGTACATACATTTGCCCGCAAACAAATGTTTGGAAACATTTGCCCGCAAACAAAGCACTTATACATTTGTATAGGTATACAGAGTGGCCACTTTTTTAATGGGATTGTGTTGGTAACTTTTAAACCATAAGAGTTGGAAGGTCGGTCAAATGGAGAAAAAGTTGCATTCATAGAAGCATTGTCAAGCAGTTCAAACAAATCGAGATTATTAGGGCCGGGTATTGAGATATCATAAGAAAAGTAAATTCTGTCATTTTGATTTTTCTTTTTTTCCCACTTTATTTCGAATATTATCAAAAAATGTCACGAGTGTTTTTTATTCGACAGTAAATTATCCTCATTTTGACATAATCAGATTTTGTATCCAACGTTTCGTACGCTCTGGGCCACCCTCAACCTCATTTTTTTCAATACGGACCTGCATATTTTATGACACGTTTCGAAATAACTTTTAACGCTAAATTCAACGATATATCAAACAATGTCATTCAAAGTTGATTTTCAGGTGATTTTGACCCTTATCAAAATTTCTTTGGGTCGGATCTGTATTACATTCAGGTATCTTTAGTTTAATTAACAACATGCAATACATTTTGATAAGAAAATCAACTTACTCATCTTCAACTGAATGGAACGTAATAGAATCAAAGCATGAAACAAGTAATAATTATTTACTAATTTCAAGAGCTTAAAAACCTAATTCATAATAATTAAACGAAACTATCATTTAATGAAAGAAAAATCAAATGATTATTCGAAAGTAAATGATGAACATTAAGGAAGTAAGTGTAATGTCCACCATTTTGTAAAATGCACTTTGCGGTTCTGGAACCCATACTTCTTATACATTTGCTTATTTCGTCTCCTTGAATACCTTCCAATACATTCTCAATCTTCTCGCGAGGAATCATTATTGTTGGATTTGTCATTTGTTCCGTTGAAACAAATTACAGAATCGAACTTTATTTTGAGATCATTACGACGATATAATACTATTTTATTAACAGCAGTTTTTGATAAATTGCATTCACTGGCCACAGTTCTCGATTTTTTTTCTGGGTTCAATTGAATTTGGGTCAGAACATTGATATCGTTGATAGACTTGTTTTTTCTTACATACACACAACTCTAGGTTTATTCAATGTATTATTCTCAAGTAGTAGGCCGTGGATAAAAAAGAACATAACAAGAAATGTCATATTATTTGTCACAAGAACTTGTCATTAATTACTTTTCTGATTAATTTCAATTTAACTTATTCGATATGGTAAGATACACAAATGAAGAGAAGAGAGATATGTACGAAGTGTACATAAAACTAGATATAAATTCGTTCAAAGCACAACAAAGGTATGGTGAATTATATCCTGAAAGAACAACACCAAATATTAAAATGTTTCGACGTTTATCTACAACTACTTGCACATAATTCATTCATCAAACCTAGAGGTCCTTATGTACGACGAAACGAGCCTATCAATGACATCAATGTTAAACGAGCCTATCAATGACATCAATGTTCTGGCCCAAATTCGAATGAATCCAGGAATAGGATCGAGAACTATGGCCAGTGAATGCAATTTATCAAAAAGTGCTGTTAATAAAATACTCAAGAGACACGGATACCATGACTATAAATACCAAGCCGTGCAAAAACTATATCGCAATGATCCTGAGAGAAAGTTGCAATTCTGTAATTGGTTTCAACGGAAGGTGCGGAATAACAACAATTTTGCGCACAATATCATTTGGGGAGACGAAACGACATTCACAAATTCTGGGATGTTAAATCGAAGGAACAAACATTTTTATGCCACAGAAAATCCTCACTTAATTCATGAAGTTAGACATCAATATCGCTTTCTTTGAACATATGGTGCGGTTTGTTGAATAATAAATTACTGGGACCCTATTTTATTGACGGCAACCTAACCTGAGCAAAATATGTAGAAATTATAGAAGAAATGTTGGATGATCTTCCTATATGGTATCGGCGTAATAGTCCATGGTTCCAACAAGACGGATGTGGTCCAAACAACTCAAGAATAGTCACAGACTATCTAAATCGAACTTTTCCCGATTCATGGATTGGAACAAGAGGTCCAGTAGCATGGCCTGCCAGATCTCCGGATTTGAATCCGCTGGACTTTTATTTGTGGGGATATCTCAAAAATAAAATTTATGATACTACGAACCCGACAATAGAGATTCTTCACGAGAAGATTGAGAATGTATTGGAAGGTATTCAAGGAGACGAAATAAGCAAATGTATAAGAAGTATGGCTTCCAGAACCGCAAAGTGCATTTTACAAAATGGTGGACATTTCGAACACTTACTTCATTAATGTTCATCATTTACTTTCGAATAATCATTTGATTTTTCTTTCATTTAATGATAGTTTCGTTTAAATATTATGAATTAGGTTTTTCACCTCTTGAAATTTGTAAATAATTATTACTTGTTTCTTGCTTTGATTCTGTTACGTTCCATTCAGTTGAAGATGAGTAAGTTGATTTTCTTATCGAAATGTATTGCGTGTTGTTAATTAAACTAAAGGTACCTAAATGTAATACAGATCCGACCCAAAGAAATTTGGATAAGGGTCAAAATCACCTGAAAATCAACTTTGAATGACATTGTATGATATATCGTTGAATTCAGCGTTAAAAGTTATTTTGAAAAGTGTCATAAAATATGCAGGTCCGTGTTGAAAAAATGAGGTTGAGGGTGGCCCAGAGCGTACGAAACGTTGGATACGAAATCTGATTATGTCAAATTGAGGATAATTTACTGTCGAATAAAACTCCGTGACATTTTTGATAATATTCGAAATAAAGTGGGAAAAAGAAAAATCAAAATGACAGAATTTACTTTTCTTATGATATCTCAATAACCGGCCCTGATAATCTCGATTTGTTTGAACTGCTTGACAATGCTTCTATGAATGCAACTTTTTCTCCATTTGACCGACCTTCTAACTCTTATGGTTTAAAAGTTACCAATACAATCCCATTAAAAAAGTGGCCACTCTGTATATGAATAAAGGTATATATGACAAACATTTAATTCTACTAGTTTGGAATTGCGTCGTCGTCAAAAGACAAAAACATGTCGCTAAGTAGTAAAGCAGTGGCGGAAATTTGGGCTGGCTATATATTTTTGACATAAAAAAATAAAAGAAAACAAAAACGTTGGTGGATACGCTAACTTCTGCAAAACGGAATAGAACATTCTTTGAACTTGTTACGAGACCTAAAATTAAGTGATGGATCTGGATTTGAAACCTTTGCTAGAATGACCTTGCAGTAAAAATAAATAGTCGCTATGAGTGAACCAGTTTACTTGATTGGGGGATGCCCCACTTCGTCCATTAATTTTGTATGCTCTCGGCGAAATTGATTTTTTAATGCCTTAATATTTTTTTTTCAATGTCTGATGCACTGACGTACTTTTTACAAGATTTTATTTAACTTGCTTCGTTCGTAAGTCATTCTTTCCGGTTCAAAATTTGTAATCCTGTTTTGGAGCACTTGCCGACATCCGATTGAGCTGAAATTTTGCAGGTGTTCATAATTCCGGTGACAATGCATTATGAAATTTTTATTAGAGAAAAAAACAAATGGTGGCTCCAAGATGGCGGACGAGTTTTGTGATTATGGTACGATACGATTAAAAATTGGTATGTGGGGGTTTTCGGGGACAGAGATTGTGAATTTCTGTCAAAATAAAAAAATTCAAGATGGCGGCTCCAAAATGGCGGAGGAGTTTTGTGATTATGGTCCGATTCTATCCAAAATTTGTATGTGGGGGTTTTCAGAGTCGGAGATTATGAATGTTTTGTCAAAATTCAAAAATTCAAGATGGCGGTAAAGTTTTGTAATTATGGCCCGATTCGATTCAAAATTGGTATGTCGGGGTTTTTGGTGTCGGAGATTATGAATTTAAAAGGAGATTATTGATTTTTAGTTAAAATTCATAAATTGAAGATGGCAACTCCAAGGTGACGGATGATTTGATCTTTGGTCTCCTCATTGAAGGACTAGATAGCTCAGAACTTACAGGAAAAAGGCCTCATAATAACGATGCTTTAACAAAAATGCATTGATTAAGGCGTACTTAAGTACTGAAAAGCACAAAATAAAATAATTAATAAAAAACTTTTTAAAGACAAGCTTTTATTCAAATGCACTAAAAAGTAAAAAATAATTGCTTTGGATGTGTGACGTAGGTTATTCCGTGAGTTATAGATTCAAAAGCTTGTCGCTTTTGTATTCGAACTGAAAACTTTGCGCGACAAGCTTTTGAATCTATAACTCCGGAATAACCTTCCGTGAGTTATAGATTCAAAAGCTTTTTCCTTTTTTATTTTGATTTTTATAGTCCACACACTTTACTTTCCATAAACATGGTATACAGTGGAAATCTTTAATTACAGAAGGAGTCCTTTTTCCTTTCTTGGTTCCACGTTGTATATCGCTTTTTATTTGTACATTTACAATAAATAAAAATAATAAAAAACAAGCTTTTAAACAAATGCTCTGAAGAGGAAGAAATTATGTCTTTAATTGTTTGACCAAGGTTATTCTGTGAGTATCAGATTCAAAATCTTACCGGCGCTTACCGCTGTATGGGGTCGGCTTTAGAATAGCCCCATGGTAAATCCTGCCTGTCGTAAGAGCGAACTAAAAGGATAACCGTAGGTGGAAGATGGTGTCATCGCCCGGTGAAATACCACCATATCGACTTTGTGTGCTGTGAAATGGATCATTCCATGTTTCAGTGTTCGGTCGATACTTTCCGGTCTCCCTCTTTCCTTTTCCCCAATTCCTCCTTTATTTTCAGGTGCATCTAATAGTAATGATGAAGTCTCCAGAGTAAAAAACTCCGGAAGCAAATACCTCTCCATTCAGTTTCCGGGCAGGACTCGAGGGACTCAACATTAAAGATTAATTTTGCAACATCCGCGGACTCAACAAGAACATCAATGACGTCCACCATCACCTACAGACGAAAAACCGGATATTCTGGCTCTAACAGAAACACAAGGTAAACTCGTCCACCAACAAAGGTCCATATGCTTTGTCCTGGTTACGAACTCCATTCTCGATTCAGGTTCAAGGTGGAGTCTGCCTTTACGCTAAGGCTAACCTTTCATGCCAGCGTGAAGAGTTTGGAACCGAAAGACTTTGATGTGATGTGGTTCAAGCTATCTGATACCAAACTGACTAAGTTCCTCTGCTGCCTTTACCTATCACCTAATGAACCTTCATATAACGACCTCTTTGAGGTTTTATCCTCAAACTGGACTACATTCAGGAGAACCACCCAACAGCTGAAACCATAATCATGGGAGACTTTAATGTACATAACGCTGCCTGGCTCAAATTCTCCAACAAAACAGATGATCGGGTCGTCAAGCCGAGGCCTTCGCCATCACTCATGGTCTAGAACAACTGGTCGAGCTACCAACCCGCATCCCTGATGTCAACAACCAGTCTGCCAATACACTAGATCTTTCCTCACCACCAATCCTGACCCGTATAGAATAGAAGTTTGTGCCCACTTGGAAACTCTGATCACACCCTCATCTCCACAACATGCTCTTTCCATTTACCATAGAGCTGCACAATACCACCGTCTCATGTGGCATTACAATTCGGCCGACTGGGAAGGTCTTGTATGTTTTTCTCAGCGTTTCCATGGAAGAGAGTTTGTTTCTCTTCAGTAGATCCAACACGATGTGCTGAGACAATTTCTGAAATCATCATGTTGGGGATGCAAACCTACATACCGAATACCGAAAGAAGAACATCATCCGATAAGACCTGGTTTAACAGAAACTGCTCTAGAGCTGTGGCTTCCAAACAGGCAGCATACCATCGATGGCTAAAAAATCCGGGCCCTGAGACCAGAGCAGCATATGTCGAGGCTAGAGGCATATGCAAAGAGACAATAGAATGCTCAAAAGATGCCCACAATGCCAAAATAAGATCAAAACTTGCTGAATGTCCTAACGGATCCCGTTCATTTTGGTCTTTCCAAAGCTGTGGGAAGAAACTTCACTTCCAGCTCATTTCCTCCTCTAACCAAAGAAGATGGAACACTAGCAACGACTGCTCAGGAAAAGCCAATATCTTTGCGCACCTATTTGCTGGAAATTCCACTCTGGATTCATCGGAAAACAACCCCGAACATTACACCTATTGACAGTCACATGCCGAGATTACCTTTCGCCAACGTACTATCAGAAATATTTTGCTGGGTCTCCAAGCACCAACAAAGCCTGTGGATCTGACGGAATCCGCCGATTGTTCTCAAAATGTGCCCCTGAACTACACCTGTTCTTTGCAAGTTGTTCAACCACTCTTACAATTTGGGTATTTCCGTCCAATTGGAAAATTGCAAGAGTACAGCCAGTCCCTAAAAAGGCAAAAGGCCCTACCTAGCAACTACAGACCTATCGCACTGCTATCTATTATTTCAAAGGTCATGGAAAAAGCCATCAACATCGAGCTCATGAAATATCTGGAAGACTCAGGAATTGTCAGCGATAGGCAATATGGCTTCGCCATCAGAGATCAACTGGTGACCTGTCCTACGCTCACATATATGGCGGCTATCTTTGAAAAGTATGGAGAAACTTTAGCTGTGGCATTAGATATCTCCAAAGGCGTTCGATCGAGTTTGGCCCAGGGACTCCTCGCCAAGCTTCCGTCTTATGGCTTGCCCCTCAGCTGTGTTCTCTGCTTGCTAGTTTTCTCAAACAGGTCTCTCCATGTAGTAGTGGTCGATGGAGCTTCATCTGACACTCTACTCATAAATGCTGGTGTTCCGCAAGGATCTATTCTTGCACCAACACTATTTCTACTTCATCAACGACCTGTTGAAAGCAACTTCATGTCCAGTACACAGCTTTTGCCGATGATAGTACCCTCCATACGCTTTCTCTTCCAGGGCCCTATATCAGCCCGTGAAACCAGAAATGAACGAGGAAGAAATGTTAATAATATAAATATGGACTTAGCACAATTCTCGAGTGGGGATCTAATAACTTGGTAGAATTCAATGCAAACAAAACACAAGCATGTCTTTCTCTAAAAAGCCGATCTCACTAACTTTGTCAGGGTAACCATACCACGAAGTCATCCATATCGATGCTTGGTATTACTATCAGCAATAACCTTTCCTGGAAAATCACGTGAGGTCCATTGCCAAAGTGCATCCCAAGAACTTGGTTTTTGTTTAGTGCCAAGAGCTATTTCACCCCACTCAGCTGCTTATGATCTATAAGGCACAGATCCGACCTGTCCTGGAATACTGTTCACATATTTGGGCAGGCACCTAAACATATCCTGAGGCTATTGGATTCTGTCCAAAAGGGCAATTGTCTCATGGGTGATGCCAACACAAACTCGCTCACTTGTCTGGAACACCGTAGAAAAGTTGGCGATTTGTCTCATTTTATAGATATTTTCATGGGCGATGCTCTTCTGAAATATCAGCGATCGTTCCTGCTTTAGCAGTCTCTTGAGACTAACCCGTCAAGTTCAGTCATCACACCTTAGTGGTCACTTTGGAGACCTGCAGAACATCACTTTCCAAAGACTCGTTCATCCAAACGAACAGCGAGGCTTTGGAACTCATTGCCTAGGGAGGTGTTCCCCGAGGCATACAACCTCCAGAAATTTAAGAAGAACACCAACTCCTACCTTCTTTCCCTTGGTTCCCACGATGTTCTCTGAACATTACAGGATATCCCTTTTCGTGGGAACCAGAACATAAAAAAAAAAAAAAAAGAAAACCTATTTTATATTCGCGGCAAGCTTTTGAATCTGCTACTCTCAGAATTATCTAGGTCAAACAATTGAAGAAATATTATTTTTTCCTTTTTAGTGCATTTGTTAAAAGCTTGTCTTGAATTTTTTTCATTCATGAAATCCATCATCTTATTGAATTCTGACAAAAATTGATAATCTCCGACACCAAAAAACCCACAATCGGGTCATAATAACGAAATACGTCGCCTTCTTGTAACCGCCATCTTGAATTCATGAACTTTGACAAAAACATCATGATGTCCGACCCCAAAAACGCCCACAAACCAATTTTGAATGGAATCGGGCTATAATCACAAATCTCGTCGCCATCTTGGAGCCGCCATCTTGAATTCGTGGATTTCGACAAAAAAATCATGATCTCTGTCCCCGAAAACCCCCCCATACCAATTTTGAATAGAATCGAACCATAATCACAAAACTCGTCCACCATATTGGAGCCGCCATTTTGTTTTTTCTCTATCAAAAATTCCATAATGCATTGTCACCGGAATTATGAACACCTGCCAAATTTCACGTTAATGGGACAACTAGAAGTAGGTCAAATTTAATCATCGGAAAGGTGAAACTAAATAGAAGTTTGAAAAAAGGAAAGTTTTCCATTTTTCAAAAACAACACGTAAAGGATATCGGCATCTGGCTTCAATTGATACAATCGTATAAATAAATCAAACTTATCACTGGCATGTTTTTTATAATTTTTTTTTGTTTTATACTAATTTTTTTATTCACTTAAAAATATATTTTATTAATGTCATTATTGCACTAGTACCTAACGTACGTCATTATAACATTAAAATAAGGGTCAAATTATAGCTATTTTATGAAAATCATAAATAACATAGACAAGAAAAGGTTTGATATTTTCAACAAAAAACCAGCATGGATTTAGAATTAATCATTCAACAAATTCAGCTGCAATTGTGGATTACTTTGAAACAGGAGAATGCCTGAAGGGATATTTTGTGATCTCAGCAAGAGATTCGACTGTGTTAACCATCAGCTCATACTATCAAAAAATCGATCGATGATCTGAGATAATATTGTCAAATATTTTTATAACACCCCTGCTTGCAAAATTATCCAAAATGTGATAGATAGTTAAAACAGTGGTTGTGGTTATCCGGGTTGGTCCACTACTAAAATTTTTCAATTGAAGCCTGCAAGAATGTTTGTCAGTTTATTGAAATGTGGAAAGGAGCTGTAGCTATCAAAATTGAAAACTCCGCTAGCTAAAATGTTGATTTTTGGGTTATAGATATAATTTAAAACATCATTTAATCTAGTGAAAAATATATCCAATCCCCCGAAGGAGAGCGGTACAAGTTGATTATAATAGTTTTCATATTTTTCAAATTGAAGGGCGTATTAATTGACATTACAAATGGAACCAAATTCCTGGGTCTGGTGATTGACGAAAATATTAACTGGAAAAATCATTGTATACCGGATGACAATGGGACTAGGGCCATGCCGATATCCTATATCTCCTTCACTTATCAACTGATTTGAATTAAATTTTGTTCATAGATATGAGACACAATTTCGGATTGACAGACATATGAAAACAAAATGGCCGACTTCCGGTTTAGCCAGAATAGCCACAAACTTCGATTTTTCAAATGGAACACCCTGTATGTTTTGTGTTTTTCGGATTCTACGGCTAAAATTACATACGACAACGTTGCCAATTTTTTATTTTACAATTGAAAAGAAATAATTTCTCAATTTTTTTTTAGCCCAGGAGGCCTTGATCAGTAACTCATAGTAATAGTAATTTCATCGATAAGATCAATAACAAATCCTACAGCAGAAATTGAAATTTTTTGAACGCATTTTTAACGAAAAAATTTTTTTTTCAAATGGAAACTACCGAGGGCCATCTTGCCATTTGATAGAGAATTTAATTACCAATTCAACGATATACATTATGTACCACTTTATTTTTGTTCAAAACGTAGAGAGCCATCTAACAAAATGAAATCAATCTGAAAAAATTGGTAGGTAACAAGACATCTATTCATTCTTTCAAACTTTACTTCAGAATGGTAACAATGATCATAAACCCATTACAGAAAAGATAACTTTAATATAATCAAACTCTTTGTATAAATCTAACGACTGAAACAGTGAAACTTTCAACGAACAAATTTTTACTCACAATACCATTATCCTGTTTTCAATAGAAGAGTTTCACAACCATCGAAAAGTCATTTTATTTATTAATGACCAATGATATGTTCGAAGTGTTGCCCATTTTCCCTAACACATAGACTAGTTCTATTTATTGTATACCTCATCACATTTATCAGTTCGTGAGCAGGAATTTCCTGAAATGCGCGCTCAATTCTATCTCTCAAGTCCTCCAAAGAAGTTGGTCTCCTCGAGTATAATTTGGATTTTGTGACAACATAAATAAAAATCAATAGGGATTAAATCGGGCGATCTGGCTGACCATCTGATTGGACCATTTGTTCCAATCCATCTCTGCCCATAGGTATCACTAAGATATTGCCGAACAATATTAGCATTATGTGGTCCTGCACCATCCTGCTGAAAAAACATATTTTCCTTGATGTTCTCAGGTAAATCGTTGATATTATTTTGAATATCGTTCTCCAAGAATTGTAGATATCTTTGGCCCGTCAAAGGTTTGTCGAAAAGAATTGGTCCAATGATTCTTGTCCCTATGATTCATACCCAGACGTTGAATCCAAATCTTTCTTGAAAATTACCTTCTCTCAGCAACATAAGATTTTCTTGAGCCCAATACCTTGTATTATTCCTAGTGAACATACCATTATTCGTAAACCTAGACTCATCTGTAAAAAGTATCTTCGAGATGAAACCATTATTCAAATCATGATGAAGAAAAAACCAATTACGCAAAAGCCAATGAAAACTCACCTGTCTACTTTGGTTTGACGATCTATAACATATTGCCGCAAGAAGTAAAAATTAGGTACTAATGAAAGTAAGGAATTTAGCACAGCCCCAAAAACATTCCTAATTGAAAATTGTTTTTATTTCTTTGATGAATATTTTAACGTTAACATATAGAATCTCTACTTTGTTGTTCTGTTCCGCTTCGCCTAATGTTTCTATTACATTCCTATACATATGTACTTATGTCCTATTGGAAAATTTACATTATTATACACTTATTTACTTTAATCAATATATATTTCACCCTTATTCTTAAAAACAATAGATTGCAAACAATGTTTTTCCTCTGTGTAACTTATACTTTATCCTAATAGATTTTTGGGTAATCTATATTTTATTTCAGGTAGATGAAGCCGGTCTACTAAACATGGACATGATATCTGAATACTCCCCACCACAGTTGAAAGAGTTATACTCACATTTAATGACATACTGTTATAGCAAAAATAAAGGTTAGTTGTTTTCAACCAAAAACAAAATTTTCATTTGGCTAGATTTTTTCTGAAAGTAGCTCCCGTTCGAGAAACATCCTGTATGATTTTTTTTTAATAAAATGCATGTTTTCAGGAATATCCCCTCTGTATGAGAAAATGTATAAGATTACGAAATGTATTTATGAAAAGGACCCCGAGGTGAGTATTCGCCCGCTTTTCGTGCAATCATTGACTGATTTTTTTTATTTTTAGCATTTCATCATGTTCTGAATGGATCATCAGATGGACAGGCATTTATTACGTATATAACTAATCAAAGTGTTTCAATTTCGAGGATGCACACTCCTAAAAATATTAGATATCTCGTAAAAAAGTTTGTTGAAAAATAAATATTCCCATTAGTAAAAAATGTAGCCCTTTATTTCTATTTTAACCCAACAAAAGCGAAACACAGAAGCACCGCCAGTTTGTTTATTTTTAATGAGCATTCCCAGACAGATTTTATATTTTCCTGAGAAAAAAATAGCTAACAAATACAGACTTCCTGTAAAAAAAATTAACGACAACCTAAGGTCATTACATTTACACTGAATTCTACTAACCAAGCTAAGTTCATAAATCACGAAAGGAATAAGGAAGCGAAGAAATCTAAAATATCCAAACTCAGTCCTGACGATTTCAACGAGTATTTCACTCATATTGCCGAGGAGATCATCCTAACATTACCTGATATGAACCAATCTTCGAGTGATTTTCTGAATGACCTCCCCAAAACTAAAGATTCACTCTTCCTAGGACCAGTAAATCACGAAGAAGTAAACGCTGCAATAAATAAATTAAAAAATTCAAACTGTTTTGATATACATTGTCTAAACAGTAACATCATAAAGGGCACAGCGACCATGTTGATTGAACCCCTAGTAACCCTGATCAATCTATGTTTCCTCCATGGAATCTTTCATGACAATCCAAAATATAAAAAAAAGGAGACCCTGATTTGGCCAGAAATTTCAGACCCATCTCTATAATCCCGATTATCAGTAAGATTATTGAAATAATCCTGGAGGAACCATTGTTGCTCTTTTTTTATAAGCATAATACTCTTAACAAAGGACAGTTTGGTTTTTGACCAAACTGCTCCACGATTCAGGCTATCAGCCGCATTGTTGCGAACATAGCCGAGGGTCTTGAGAATGGCAAACACACGAAAATCACCTTATGCGACCTATCCAAGGCCTTGGACTGGGTATCGCATGATAAACTACTAGATAAATTAAACTTCTACGGTGTACCTCTAAAACTGATAAAATCCAATCTCAATAACAGAATTCAGTGTGTAGCCATCGAGAACAATTTGTCTGAATTCCAGAACATAAACCACCGCAGGGAAGTGTTCTGGGACCACTGCCCTGGATACATACCACCCTCTCGAAATGATGTTTCTAATAAATTGCTTAATGAAATTTATAATGAAGGAAAATGCAAATGCTTTGAAAACTTGTCGTTAACCTTTGTGTGTCTGTCACTTGTTGGATGGTGCAATGTACATAATGAACCGATAAACTGTGCACCGTTTACAACCGAAAATGGATCTTCCTTCTTAATAGATACTTCTAGGAATCCACGTACTTCTGTATATTTGACAGAAATTGCAACAGCACTCATAAACCGAATTTGACTGTACAGTATGTAGTTTTGTCATAAATAATGCAGCTAATATGGCTGCAATGCGACATCAAATAAAAACATCTACTACTGAATTCAACCTTATTACATATGGTTGAGCTGCACATATTTTAAATTTAATCTGTAAGGATTTGGAAATCGCTAATATTAAAGAACATGTTGTTTACATTGCCAAATACTTCCGTAACAACCATTTTGCGTCTGCAGCATATGCCAAAGAAGGAGGCAAAAACTAGTTTTGCCAAATGATGTCAGATGGAATTAGCTTGCCGACCATTTGGAAAGTTTCGTTGAGTCATGGCCCATACTTTTCAAAATGGCTGAGGAGAACAAAAACTAAATTGAATAACATGAATATTATAAGAGGAAAAATTTCAAACATTCACTTACAAAGATTAGTCGAAGATTACCTAACAATCCTTATGCCTAGCTCTAGCGCAATAGAGAGACTACAAAGAAACCGTGCCAGTCTTTCAGATGTTGTGGAATAATTTAAAATATTAGAAACCCATTTTGCTAAAACTGACATAACTTTAAAACATCTGCAAAAATTTAAGAGGCATTATGAACAGTGTATAACCCCATATCATTTGTTGGCATATCTTTTTGACCCAACACAAACTCAGCAAATACTAACTGAGAGCGGAAAAAATGTTACTTTAAGAGCTGTTAAAGAATTATATCCAAATAGTGGTTTACTACCACTCATAATCAAGTTTCTTGCCAGATCAGAACCTTTAACTGATATTATGTTCCATGATGATATTCTTCAGAATGTAAAAACCATAGATTGGTGGAAGTCACAACAAAATATACCCTTGATTTGATTGAGAATATGAACAGGATGTAGTTAAATGTCCAGTGTGGCTTTAGCTGGGGAAGTAGTTGTTTTCTGTTAGATATTCACAAACAATAACTTCATTTTTATCGTGGATTTTTCAATTCACAGAAAAATATGTCTATTCAATTGAGAATATTTATTTTTTCAAAATATACCCATTATTCAAAAAGAGTTCTTTATAATTAGACAATTATTTTGTGGTGCTGCTTCTTCCGCATCAGTCGAGAGAGTTTTCTCAACATTTTAGTCCATTCCAAACTCAGAAATCGATTAGGAACGGAAAAAGCTGAAAAATTAGTTTTTATTACAAGCTTTTATTTAGTGTCACCTGTCCCGATGTTTGTCATTAAATCTTGCAAGTTAAATTTGACCCACTTCTAGTTGTTCGATTAACGTGAAATTTGGCAGGTGTTCATAATTCCCGTGACAATGCATTTGTTGAAGGAAAAAAAAAATGGCGGCGCCAAGATGGCGGACGAGTTTTGTGTTTATGGTCCGATTCGATTCAAAATTGGTATGTGGGGGTTTTCAAGGTCGAAGATTATGAATTTTCATGAAATCAAAATGGCGGCTTCAAGATGTCCGACGATTTCTGTGATTATGGTCCGATTCTATTCAAAATTGGTATGTGGGGGTTTTCTGGGTCGGAGATTATGAATTTTTTGTCAAAATTCACAAATTCAAGATGGCGGCTCCAAGATGGCGAACGAGTTTTGTTATTATGGTCCAATTCGCTTCAAAATTGGTATGTGGGTGTTAGGTACTAACTAAAAAGCACAAAATAAAATAATTAATAAAAAAAACCTTTTTAAAAACAAGCTTTTATTCAAATACCCTAAAAAGTACAAAATAATTGCTTTGGATGTGTGACGTAGGTTATTCCGTGAGTTATAGATTCAAAAGCTTGTCGCATCTGTATTCGAAATGAAAACTTTGCGTAACAATATCTTGAATCTAGAACTCACGAAATAACCTACGTCACACATCCAAAGCAATTATTTTGTAGCTTTTAGGGTATTTGAATAAAAGCTTGTTTTTAAAAAGGTTTTTTTTATTAATTATTTCATTTGTACTACAAGCACTACAATTAGCTAAAATAAACATTATTTAGTTACAGTGGTATAATTTTTTTGATATAATACACCATTAATTAAAACTCAAAGTTTTTATTTTCTTTTAATTATAACTTATCAGAAATTTTACCAAAGAGGAAATCATAGTACAGACATTTTTTTCCCGCTCCAAAGTTATTTTTGCAGAGGCACTGGTGCAGACTTCCGTTTGAAGAATCGCAAAAAGATCAGGGACAGAGCGATCGGTGTGAAATTCTGGAAACTTATGCAAAAAACTATGAAAAAAACCATTTTGGGTTCTTTCTTCGGGAAAAAAAATTATTTCCGTTTTTTTTCCCAGAAGTTTTTTTTTTTTTCAACTCGGGAACGGTGAAAGAAAGAACAATTCTGTGAACGCCAATTCAGAATGGCCGAATTAGTCTAGAAATGGAATTTTGTTTCGATACTGAAGAAATTTGCCTACCAGAAGGTCACAGGAACGAATCCCGGTCAGGCTAACATTTATATTAATAAAAACCACGGCTGGACCGATTTGGCTAATTGTTTTTTTTTCAATGTTCGTACTACTCCGAATAAGGTTTTAGGAAAAACAAAGATTTAAAAAAAACTTATTTATCCTGGAACAGTTTTCAGGAATATATAATAAAAATGAATGTCTGTTTGTGTTGGTAAACTCATAACTTGAGAACGGTTGGACTGATTTCGCTATTTTTTCCGAAATCGGGATAGCGAACGGAAAAACGAGATATCAGGAAAATACGGGACACCTGGAAAATGGGATAACTTGGTAACGGTATAATTTACTCTCTAACAAGAATTTCATTGTTGAATCTAGAAACTTTAGAACAGCGACGAATTAATGCCATGTCATATTTTTTATTCAAAATTGTAAGTGGCGTCATAAATTGTACAGAGATATTAGAAAAATTATCATTTCATGCCAACTCTAGAACCACCAGAACCTGCAACACTTTCTATGTACAAACACATCGTACTAATTATGGTCGCACCGCTTTCTGTTGTAGGCTTCAAGAAAACTACAATATCCATCATTCATCAATAAACATATTTAATATCCCTTTTTACGTATTTAAGAAACAACTGAAATTCTCCGTCACTCCTACCTGAAAACTTGCAATGTTATTCAATTCAAGTAATTTATTTTTACCGTATCCTTTACTTATAATAATAATAATAAATGATATTTATTGAACCAAGTAAATTACATGATTCAACAGGCTATTGACCTAGGTCCTTCTGCCTACTTTACTTATATTTTTATATACATGTACCTAAGTTCACTATTGTCTCTTTTTATATATACATAAATTTCTGTTTATTGTTTGTTTGTCGTTAAATGTATTAGTTTAGTTGTATCGTTTAGATTAGTTGTACCATTTGGAATCTGTATCGAATTCTGTAGAGTACTTGATTGAATAAATAAATATAGAAATTTGGACAGTACGTCTGTCGGGTCACCTAGTTAAGTAATAAAAATGACCCGAGTTCACATTTGAGACTATAATTTAGAGAGTGCAAAGTTTTGATTGCAGATTCGTTTTCAGGGGGCAAAAATAGGTAAGTACCCCAAAAATAGATTGAGATCAGGGTAAAGCTCAGATACAGCAAATTATCCGAAAAAGGTGGTAGGTTGGTTTTAGATGGAATCAAACACAGTTACTTTTGAAACTAAATATATTGCTCAAGGAATATCCGAGTTACATAAATGACATGGATGTATGTACAAATGTTAACGACTGAATTAGGCTAGGTACCCTATCGACTACAACAAAATACTGATTATGAAACACTGAGTATGTATTGAGTATTTCCATAATTATTCATTGATCTGATATGAATTCTTTACTAAAAATCTTACTTAAACCTACCGCCAAATTTTTGTGAATTACATCACTCGATTTGGACAGTTTCGAAAAACAGATATGACGTTAAGATATTGATGTTTTGATGTACATTAAAAAAATTTCATTTATACATAGGAATCATAAACTAGGTTACTTTTGATTTGTAAACGATTGTTTCTAGTAATCGATAACTCGACAAAAACAATATCTAAAAAAACCAATTATTCTAATTCATAAACTAATCCTAATTCAAAAAATGTTTTTTAAAGCAACATAAGATATGTAAAAACTGGTTGGAATATAATAATTCAAATGCTATATTACAAGTTTAAAAACATATGAGCATTGTTCAATCATTGTGTCTCCTAATGAAAAAAAAACATTCAAAAGTGCGGAATCTTTCAGCACACGGTTAGAAATTCAACCATGTTATGAGAATAATCAATCAGTTTAAAATCCTCAGAAAAATAACGGGCTCAGTGATAGAAGTGTAAATTTTCTAAGCATCGTGTCCCGTCTCAAAAGTGGTTTCGGATCCCACTATGATAGTAAGGCCCCCGTTATCTCTAGTATAAGTTTCCTGAGGATTGGGTATGGTGACTAATATAGAGTTTAAAAATACTTTATTCAAGTGTGTTGAACTTCTCAATAATAAGGTTGTTACAAATACATGTGATTCGTTGGTTTGGTGTTTACTAGTGAGAGTCAAGGTTCAATCAAAGGATCCCTTCAACACAACGACTTACAAGGGTCTAATGAAGACCAACCTCACCTGCACGTGGTTTGGGGTGAACGGGCCACGGCCACACGGCAAACAGACCTAAATCCAAGCTGTGAGCGCTGTGACGACAAATGGATGGCACCAGGAATTCAAAAAACGGGTGCCGAAATATCCGAGTAATCAGCCTTAGCCCTATGCAGGGGGCACAACAGGGCTGGAGCAACACTTTTCTCCCTACTTCTGGGTACAAATGACCCCTGAGCCAAAAAACTCGGAAGAGAACGAGAACAACTTCTGGCCTTCGCGGTTGATGATGTTTCTTTCAAGGCAGTGTAGAGGATGCAATTCCGAGCGTACCGCAAGGATCGGAAGGGTACTGAACAAACGATAAGGGTCATACAGATGATCCTTCAGAAGAGTAAGGTGGCCATGACAGTACTTGCAGTTGCTATGAGCCATATAAATAAAAAGGTCTGGGAGGGACAAGTGAAGAGCTAAGGTCAAGTGTATTGCTCTGTTCTCTTTATTTCCATACTGGCATAGGTTTGTGCCTTTTGAAAGGAATATGTTAGTGCTCTTGGAGAGTGTCCGAACGTACATATTCCTGAAGTGAAGATTTAGAACTAAGACAAAGAATGGCTAAATGCTATGTTTGGTCTGCGGTGCTGTATGGAGTGGAAGCCTGGACTCTAAAGATTTCAGCAATGAATCGAATAGGAGGATGTTAAAGATATCTTGGGCGGCCCACAAGACCAGCTAAGAAGTACTGAGGAGAGTCAACAGGTATAGAGGAATTGCTGAAGACTGTCAAATATCGGATAATGTCTTATTTGGGTCATGTATTGAGAGGAAATCGATATCGATTACTACAACTGATTCTCAAGGGCAAGATAGAATGAATGAGGTGTAGGAAAAAGGAATGTCTTGGCTGAAGAACATTCGAGAATGGACTGGAATACGAATTGATAACAAGCACTATTTTTTCCAGTGTAAGCAAACCTACTGGTGCTGTTTTTCTAGTCGCCACTTTTCTTGTTTTTTATCTTTTGTTAAGTGCAGTGAGCAAAATAAAAAAGTCGTTAATTGACACATCAAGGAAATCGTTTTGGCTTTTCCCACTTTTTTATCAGATTTTATTTATAGGCCACAACCCAACAAATTAATCAATTTCAAACTTAACTTTAAATTGATAGCATTCAGTCTCTAATAACCCGAGCGACATTTTTTTAACTCAAATAATTTATATTTTTAATGAGACATTTGGTTATTAAAAAGACATGAGGAATGTAATTTCAGTCATAATTTTAGGAATTACTGGATGATTTACAAGATCTCTCGTAAACAAATCTGCAAAAAACTCAATGCAAAAAAATGGATCGAGGTTCATGATTAAAAAAATATTAAATAATTTTCCTATAATGGCATCATTACTTCGATGTGGACATTTGAGTTGCAAATATATTCACTTTTCGGAAGAAAAAAATGGCAGTTCCTAGGAATGTGGTACCAAAGTTTTAAAGATACTGGGTATATGATTCCTAAAACTATATTGAAAAAAAATATTTTTTCCAACACACTCGAAAATTCCGACTTCAATTATTTCAACATTAAAACAAAAATTCCTTACAAGGAATTTAAAAAAAAGTTCGACTTTGAATTTATGAGTTTGGATTTGAAAATTTGTTTTCCGACTCCCAAAGTTGGATTTTAGTTTGAAGTGAATTTCCGAGTTAAAAGTCGGAATTTTTTTGAGTCAATTTTCGATTTAAAGTTGAAATTCAATTTTTGCGCCTTCAAGCTCAGGAATTCTGACTTTGATCTCAGAATTTTTGAGTTTGGATTTGAAAATTTGTTTTTCCGACTCCCAAAGTTGGAACTAATTTTTTTAATTTCTTTAAAGTTGAAATTCAATGTTTGCGCCTTTAAGCTCAGGAATTCTTGAGTTTGGATTTGAAAATTTGTTTTTCCGACTCCCAAAGTTGGACTTTTCAAGTTTGAGGTCGGAATTTCCGAGTTTAAGTCAGATTTATTTTTTTCGCCTTCATCCTCAGGAATTATTTGTTTTTCTGACTTCCACAGTTGGAATTTTCATGTTTGACGTCGGAATTTTCCGATTTAAAGTTGAAATTCAATTTTTTCGCCTTCAAGCTCAGGAATTCTGACTTTGATCTAGAATTTGGATTTGAAAATTTTTTTTCCGATTTCAAGACGGAATTTTATGTTCAAGTAGAATTTCGAGTTTTGAGTGGATATTTTTGAGTTTAGAAGAAAAAATAAAATCCCGAGTTTAACTCAGAAAAACGAAAAATTTAACTTTGTGGCTTCCTAACATTTTAAATCCATTGTATCCGAAATAGACGAAATAAAATGAGACACAATCATTGAACAATCAATATTTGTCAAAACAAAATTGTTCACGCAAACAGTACGGAAAAAAAAAAACAATGAGTAATGAGAATAAATGGCACTCAGAAGAAAGAGTATGTAAAAAACTTATGACCTACCTAATGTCTGAAAAACAACTTATAAATATTCGAATTTGGCACATTGCAATCAACACAAGTCAAAGGATCCAGTATGTGTTTTGGTGTCTGGTTATTTCAATTAGGAGTCACAGAGATTCAATTTATATATATATATATATATATATATATATATATATATATATACAGGATGTCATCTATCCTCTTGCACACCCGTGCCATTTTATAACGAATTAGTGGTTAAAAATCTGAAAAAAAACATTGAAAACATGCTTTGTTCTTTGTAAAATTCGACAAAATTTTGAGAAGCGCCACCCGCCTAATTTCAGGTGACCCACTCAGAGGAAAATTTCGGCAATTGCCAAATGCAATAAACATATAACTCAACATTTGAATAAGGTTGAATGTTGAACTGATTGTGTGGTAAATGTATACATTGCAGGGTGCCTGAGATAAATATTCAATTTCAAAGTGAAGAAAACAACTAACCTTGTTATATCCAAACTGGTGATAAAGTAGAACTAGTTGACTTCACTCTGTTTTAGGCATTGTATAATTTCTGGCTCTTAAACGACTCAAACAGTATTGAAAAGACAAACATTCACAATTGAATATGTGCAGGAGAATTAATTTGAACATTATTGTATTTGTCTTTTGGTGGCTCTTAAAACCAAACACCGAGCTGTTCTGTGCGTATTTTGAAGAGTAGAAGACAAGATGAATCAATTCTGGTTGGATACTGGAGTCGCCAATCACTGTGCGGGCGTTTCGTACTAGATATATTAATATAATAGAAATTATTATTTGATAGGATGGCAAATTTTTTTAAGGACAATAATTTATATTTTATAATTGAAAACATTGTTATATTTTAAACCCCTGGAAATATTTTTGTGGGCATTTTCTTTTTAAATTTTTTCTATTATTTTACCATATTCAACTTTTCTCAAAAATAATTGTAAAGTAAAACTCATTGTTACAGAGTCCTGATGATGAATTTATTGTTATGTTCGAAACGTTGGCGAGAAAGCAATAGTTTTCCTTGAATAACATTGATGCTAATCCCAACCAAACCATTTGAGGAACATACATAATTTAAAGACAATAATGTTCAAATTATTTCTCCTGCACATGGCGTACTGTTTTCTGATTGGTGCTAATTAGGACCTTTCATTGACCAGCCAATCAGAAAATACTAGTAGAATCTAACAAACTTTCGTTCGTAGACAGCGTTGTAAACTGTGCATGCGAGAATCTGCTTCAGAACAGTGTTCAGTTCACGAGTTCCGAATGCCTGAATAATTACAATGGTCGTGATATTAATTTTCAAAACAATATTCAATCGCGAATGTTTCCCTTTTCAATACTGTTTGTGTCGTTTGTTTCTTACAAGTGATAATTATGATAAATGCCTCAAAGCAGAGTATGAAGTCAACTAGTTCTGACTTTATCGCCAGTTTGGATATAACAAGGTTAGTAGTTTTCTTCACTTTGAAATTGAATATCTATCTCAGGCAGCCTGCAATGTGTATGTAAGTTTTCTTCTGAGCAGGTTACCTAAATTAGGCGGGAGGCGCTACCCAAATTTTTTTCGAAATTTACAAAGAACAAAACATGTTTTTTAACCAGTGTAATTCAATGTCATTCACGGGTATGCAAGACGTTAAATTGCATATATATATATATATATATATATATATATATATATATATATATATATATATATATATATATATATATATATATATATATATATATATATATGCAACAAATGGTTTTTTTTCGGTAAATTATTTTGATGGAAATCTAGTGCTTAATCCACTACACTACTCTGTATCTATTTCTGTGTATAAACCAGTTTTCAATTTTTAGTCAAAATAACTGCTATCCCAACTTCGTAAATCCCATAAAAACCCAATTTACTTAATTATACCAAGTAGTAAACTAGTGTGATATATCGATGGTTTAATTCACAAACCACAAAATATCATTATTATAGGAGAGACAAAAATGTAATTGATTTGAAACTACAGTGAAACTCGGCTATAACAAACACTTGTTTATTACGAACCATTTGAAAAGTCCAGTCAAAAACGCCTATATACACAATGCTTTTTTGTTTTGGTATAACGAACTCGGCTATTGCGAACAACCGGATATAACAGTCTACAAATTGAGTCCGTGAAATACATAAACCGAGGAAAGATTGTTCAATCATGCGCCAATAATTTGCGAAATTTAACGACAGCTATAAGTACCCCCCTGATTGCGAGCGACACGACTACGAGCTACACAATCCACAATCAGAGGTACATCGTCGTCGATAAAACTGACAGGTTCAGCAAATAAAAACAATATTTCTTTTCTTTTTTTGGAAACTAAATAAATTTGTCATAAAGAAGATATATGATACATATTTGTTAAATAACTGAAAATTATGTATATTTGTAAATAGACTAAAATAAGTTTGGTATTTGTTTATTGTTGTAGTTATTTACAGAAGGAAACTTATTTGATTTGCAATTATCATTGAATAGGAATTTGAATTTTTATCCCAATTTAACAAAAAATTCTGGCGCCCATTCAAATTTATAATTTCTTAAACCTTTGCTTGAAACATAAATAAATTTGAAACTAGCAAGGCGGTCCAAAGACTCTTCACTGAATAGTCTGGGCATTCAATTACAATAATTAACTTGTTTTACATTACATTTCACTATTAGGGATTTGTCAACTGCATTGTACCAACACGCCTAATCCAAAAGCATGCAGGAAGGCTATCACATTGTGCAAATGCACAAATTTGTCGGATTATCGTCTCAAAAATCAACAGTATCGTCAATTTACGTGCAAAAATAAATCTACCAGGATGCATGTACTACATATTTTCTTTATAGGCGAACACCCTTTATAACGAACCATTTCTGAAGTCATTAAGCCGTTCGTTATAGCCGACTGTATATTAAGTTGTAACATTCCAAAAGTCTTTTTTTTAGATTTTTCTTTCACAAAATGAAATAGTAGCTGAGTAATTTGAAGAAAAAGAATAACTTTAGAGTATTGATGAAACTTGAAGACACAAAGTCAAATAATAATATTTAGGTGTTTCTCTATATGGAAGCTCTTTGAATTTTTTGGACTTTGAAGTTTTTCCAGACCATGCGTTACGATGCTATCTAATTTTTGTGAATTAGACCATTGATATCATGTATTGGGATATTGTATTCATGTGTAGACCCCAGCTAGATATAACTCTAAGTGGTTCAACCTACGATTCGATTGAGAAAATGAGTTGATTCTCGGAGACACCAGCAGCCTGATTTATACAGTGTGACGCAAACTTATGAAAAAACCAAACACCAACTCACACTTCTGTGGATCCGACCCGTGCTGCATTGTCTCAAGTACTGATATCACTGTCTCTGTTCACACACATACTTCCATATCGTCGAGGTTGATGACGCTGTCGGTGGATGCCAACTTCAGGAGAGTCTTTTTGATCCGGAGTGCCGGAAGGCGCACGTTGGGGTTCTGATGCCAGCTTTCTCTCATCAGTTTCGCCATCCCGGATAACAACTGAAGAGGGTATATGCATAAAAGTTCTGATACGAGTATTTCTCTTCTTAATATCGAGTGAATTCATTTGAGAGTCAAATCATTTGCAGGAGGAAATAAGTACATGAACAATGTGCAAGAATGCAGTGCAGGGGAAAAAGTGGGCAAGAAAACGAAGGAAGAGTACAGAAAGGAAAGCGGGAAAAATTAAAGGAAAAGGTGTATTTTTTGAAGCAACAGGTAAAAAATCTATAGAAAAAAGAAAAGGGAAAGTTTGAAAAAGTCCTAGAAAAATGTACAGGAAAAAATGCAAGAAAAAATTGGAAAAATTGCAAAAAAGCAAAGGTGCAGGAAAGATCAGGGAAAAAATATGGAAACAAAGCATAGGGAAAGTACAGAAAGGAAGGCGGGAAAAAGTTCAGGAAAATGGAGAATACATTTATGTTTTGGAAGCACCGGTGGAAAATTTAAAGGAAAAAGTGCACGGAAATGTGTGGAGAACAAAGTGCAGAAAAAGTACAAATAATAACTAATGGAAATGTTTTTGAAGCAATAGGGAAAAGTGCAAGAAAAATGTGCTGAACAAAGTGCACAAAAAATACTGGAAATAATGGGAATGTGTTTGGAGCTACAGGGAAATTTTTAAAAATGTGCAGGGAAAAGCAAGAAAAATATTTGGAAAAAAAAAAGGAAAGGGGAACAAATTTGAAAAAGTACAGAAAAAATGGAAATGTTTTAAAGCCATAAGGAAAATGTGATGTGCAAAAATAAGTGCTGGAAAAAGTGCACAAAAAAATACTGGAAATATTGGGAATGTGTTTGAAGCTACAGGAAAAGAATCCAAGAAAAATGTGCAGGGAAAAATGAAAGAAAAATATATAGGAAAAAATTGGGACAATTGCAAAAAAACAAAAAAAGGAAAAAGGAAATTTTTTAAGCAATAGAAAAGGCAAAAAAAGAACAAAAAATACTGGAATTCATTGGAATGTGTTTGAAGCAACAGGAAAAGAGTACAAGAAAATTGTGCAGCGAAAAATGCAAGAAAATGTGCACAAAAAAATACTGGAAATATCGGGAATGTGTTTGAAGCTACAGGGAAAAGAAGAAAAATAGTTTTTAATTAAAAAAAAAAAAAGAAGATAGAAAAAATAATTGGAACAAAGCATAGGAAAAGTACAGAAAGGAAGTCGGGAAAAAGTTCAGTAAAATGGAGAAGAATAAATTTATGTTTTTGAAGCAACAGTGGAAAAAGGAAAAATGCAAGGGAATGTGTGAGGAACAAAGTGCAGAAAAAGAACCGTAAATAATGGAACTGTTTTTGAAACGGAAAATGCAAGAAAAATCCCAGAAATAAGTGCTGGAAAAAGAACAAAAAATACAGGAAATATGGGAATGTGTTTGAAGCAACAGGAAAACATTTCAAGAAAAATGTGCAGAAAATACAAGAAAAATATTTAGGAAAAACATTAAAAAAATAAGTGTAGGGAATTGTGTGTGGAAGAAGTGTAGAAAAAGTACAGAAAACAATGAAATGTTTTTGAAGCAATAAGAAAAATGTGCAAAAATAAGTGCTGGAAAAAGTGAACAAAAAATACTGAAAATATTGGGAATGTGTTGAAATGCAAGAAAAATATATAGGAAAAAATTGAAAAAAATTGCAAAAGGCAAAGGTACAGAAAAGAAGATCAGGGAAAATAATGGGAACACAGCATATGAAAATTACAGAAAGAAAGGCAGGAGAAAAGAGTTCAGAAAAAGGAGAAGATAAATTTATGTTTTTTGAAGAACAGGTGAAAAATGTACAGGGAAGAAGGGCAGGAAAATGTGTGGGGAACAAGTGTAGAAATAGTACAGAAAATAATGGAAATGTTTTTGAAGCAATAAGGAAAAGTGCAAGAAAAATGTGCAGAAAATAAGTGCTGGAAAAAGTGTCAAAAAAAAATTTAGGATATAATGGGAATGTGTTTGAAGCTACAGGAAAAGAATCCAAGTAAAATGTGCAGGGAAAAATGCAAGAAAAATGTGCAGTGAAGAATGCAAGAAAAATATTTATGAAAAAATTGCAAAAAAGCAAAGGTGCAGGAAAGAAGATAAGGGAAAAAATATGGGGAACAAAGCATAGAAGTGGTTGAAAAATACCACAGAAAAAATATATGAAAAAATACAAATTAATATTGCAACTTATTTTGAGGCAACAAAACACCACCTTGAATATATTTCTTTTTTTTCATATGATACCTTCATTTAACCCTCTTAAAGACAGTTGACAAATATATTTGGATGCAGTGTTTGTGCCGGACAGACGGGTGCCGAATATATTCGTCAGTTGTTTATTAGATCCCGGACGACTGACGAAGCTGTTACAGCACAAATAAAAAATTGATTTGCCTCCCGGACGGGTGCCGAACAGTTTTGTTCAGTTTGACTTTCTTTGCGGACGGTTGCCGAAAATATTCGGTACTGACAAAAAAACTCGTCAGCAGGCAACATTGCAATCTAAGTACTATAAGAAGCATTTTCAGACTATTTTACAGTGAGTTCGGCTTCTTCTTCTTCTATGCCCGTGGTAGGCTGGTTCCAGAGAACTCCGTGCACGTAGTCCTCTATAATTGGGCCTATTGTTTCCTCAGCTGAATCTCTTCGACATCTTCTGGGTTCAAAATTATGCTCCCCAGGTTGATCTCCCTCTGGTGCACCAAAGCGGGGCACTCAGTAAGGATGTGCGACGATGTCTCGTCACTTCCAGGCACCATCTGCATATGGGATCGTCTGTGATTCCAATGAGTTCCATGTGCCAGTTCAGGTGATTGTGTCCCGTTAGGAGCCCAGTCACAGTCCTGATGTCCTGTGTGTTGAGTGACAGGATCTCTCTCGGCAGTTTCTTCGAAGGCCCCTTTATTTGAAGCTTCGATTGCCTCATGCATGGCGCCTCTTGCCATGTTTTGATGAATTGTTTCTGCAGCAGTCCCTCCATGTTTGAGATAGCCATGCTATTGGGTATTCCCAAGATTGGTTCCCGTCCGACTGGAGTCTTTCCCGATCCAATCTTGGCTACTCTGTGCGTCTCTTCGTTCCCAGGAACACCTGTGTGTCCTGGTACCCATATGAGGCTGACTTCCCTTGTTTTTATGCAAACTTTCTATGTCGTTTCTACCCTTGGACACCAATTTGGATGTGATCTTATTTGATCCTATCGCCATTATTGCTGCCTTGCTGTCCGAGTAGATGACAATAGGTCCTCAACTTCTGTTGTCGAGGCTTTCCTGAATGCACGTGAGTATAGCATATACTTTGGCCTGGAACACAGACAAATTTGCCTAGAGGAACTGAGATTTCTTTATTTGTTCCTTCCTTGTACACTCTTGCGCCGGACATTCCCCCAAGTCTTGATCCATCATCATGACGATGTAGCACACTCCATTACAAAACTTAAAAACTCTACCTCCTATGACATATATCAGTTAAATAGCCTTATCATCAAAGAAACTCTCAATTATCTCATCGAACCGTTAACTATTCTTATAAACCGTTGTTTTCTTGAAGGGGTTTTTCCAGACATATTAAAATTAAGCAAAGTTATACCTATCTTCAAAAAAGGAGATCCAAATTCACCTGACAATTACAGACCTATTTCTATTATACCCATTTTGGGAAAAATAATAGAGATCATAGTTAAAGAACGTCTGATGAATTTTATGAACAAATATAGTATACTCCACAAACATCAATATGGCTTCATGAAAAACAGATCTACAACTGATGCAGTAATGGAAATAATACAAAATGCAATTAACAATGTGGAATGTGGCGAACACACCTCTTTAACGTTGTGGGATCTGAGCAAAGCATTCGATTGTGTCAATCACAATCTCCTTATAAAAAAACTTGAATACTACGGAATCCGAGGAACATCTTTAAATTTCTTTCGATCTTACCTCTCTTCAAGGAAACAAGTGGTTTATGTGAATGGTACTCTATCAGATACAGAAATTATGTCTCATGGCATCCCTCAGGGATCTGTTCTGGGACCTACGTTATTTGTTATCTATATAAATGACATTTTCGATTATCTGCTTCCCAAAACAATTTTTTTACTCTATCAGATAAATAAATTAAATCTCATGGCAAACTTGAAGAAAAAGCAGAAAAATGGTTCTCACGAAACAAGTTGCAACTGAATAGGAATAAAACCCAGAATATTATTATTTCATCAAATAACCGGTTAACAAGTAAAAACCATGTTAAACTGCTTGGCATAACTATCGATGATTCACTCAAATGGGAAAATCATATTGAAATGTTGTGTAAAAAATTGTCCACCCAACTTTATCTACTTCGTAGGCTGAAGAAAGTTCTGAGCACGAAACACTAATAAGCTCCTATCATTCACTATTCCACACTCACTTGACATATGGAGTACTCCTTTGGGGTAGGTCTTCCCATGCTCTCAGAGCATTTCGTATGCAAAAAAAAGGACTCAGGATTATAGCAGGAGTCCCATTCAATGAACATTGCCAACCACTTTTTAAAAATTTTAAAATTATGCCATTGCCTTGTATTTACATCTACCACACACTGCTTCAGATTCACAAAAATAAAAGTGTATATTCTTCCCACTCAGACTACCACAATTACGAGACCAGAAATGCACAAAAACTAAGACAACCCCGGGTTAAGCTAGAAATGTCAGTGCATAATTCACTGGATATCAAACTCTACAATAATTTGCCTTCCCATCTAGCATCATTGAGCATGAATGTATTCAAGAGGAGGGTAAAAGAATATCTTTTAAAAAATTGTTTTTATAATTTACAAGATTACATAACTGTGCATATTCAGAATGATTTCTAGCCTTTTATGTTTTAGATGTTTTAAATGTTACTTAGTGTTCTACTGTCACAATTGATATTACTATTTTTTTTATATACACAACTTAGTACCCATCTTTTTCTGACTTGACATAAATGTAATTTACATAACATGTTGAAATAAATCTATCTATCTATTCCAGGTTGATCCATAGGCAGGGAGTCTGCCGGGCGCAGTGTCTTTCCATTCGTCCCTTGTTGGGATGATGATGTTTGGTCCCTTGGAGTGTCCATGGTCTGCCTCCGTGCCCATCCATTGGCCTGTGCCTTGGAGTCTGTAGGCAGTACGCATGGCTTCATGCTCAATGACTAGGTGCAGAGGTGGCAGTCCTAGCAGAACTTCTAGAGCTCTGTTAGGCGTCTCCTCAAGGCACCTGTCATTACTAGGCAAGCCAGTCTTTGAACTTTATCTAGTTCATTTCTGGACATGCTACTTGTGGTGCCGGTCCACCAAACGATGGACCGGTACTTTAGCATCGGGTGAATAATAGCCGTATATATCCAGTGTAGGGTTTTTGGTGTCAAGCCTCACGTCTTACCGAAGGCTCTTCTGCAGGCCAAGTAGGAGCAGATAGCCTTCTTGTTGCGATTTTCAATCGGCTCTTTCTAGGTCAGCTTGGAGTCTATGATGACTCCAAGATGTTTCGTCGACCCTTTGTTCGGCTTAAATGTTGTCTGAAGAGCAGGCTGGTACTTCGCAAAAGTCTGTAAGGTCTAAAAAACGTAAAATAGACAATACTTTCTGCGGGTTAACTGATGTTGAAGTGAAGAAGATGTTAGAAGCTGTGGGTGATCAGTATATAATTCTGAGCAGTGATGAAGAGCCATTCATTGACAGTGGGAGTGAACATGGCCCCGAATCTAAGATGAGAGCAAGGGGAATTTGAGCGTTGAAGAAGAGGAGCTTTTGGGAAAGGACGATGATGAGCCAGATCTCCAATGAAAATTTGCAGGACTCTTACAACAGTGACCATATTAAAGAGTTTAGCATAAATGTTTTTTGAATTATATATTTTCTTCTTTTGGGCTTTTTGTATGTTTTTGGATTAAATAGTGGTAATTTTCATGGTGACATCTGTGTGGTACGAAACCCTTATTTATTGATTCTCACTGTGAGCTCCAAAAACTTTGTATACAAGAAAACGGACATTCGTGAAATTTTATTCACGATTTTTAAATCTTTTGAGAATCCCGTTCATACTTACAATATCATTCACCCATCTGTTGGGCAAACTGGGCCGATGCTGGTCCACACACACCAGCTTCCTCATATCCTCGAAGCTGGGGTCGCTGGGTACCACATCGAAAAATGGCGGTTTGTAATCCTCGGCTATGCCATTGCTAACAGTCCTTCGGCATAGCTCCCAGAACACTAAACCAAGAGCGTAAATGTCCGCTCTGCGGAATGAATCGAACACATTCATTCGAATGCTGAAAAAAATGCATATACAGATCAATAAGTTTCATTTGTTTGAGGACTGTAATCGATTTTTCTTTCACTTATTGAATTGATTTGGAATTTGGTATGCGTATGATAAATTCCACCTGTTTAATATAATATATATAATAGGCGAGGACATGAGTTATTATTATCGCTTTAAATATGTTCTAGGATGGCAGATAGTTTTATGATTTAGGGTACAATTCTGTTAAAAATGCATGGTTCACATGACAATAAAATGCAACTTTTTCATATACCAAAAAGTCAATATGGCGGATTCAAGATGGAGTAAGAACTTTTTGATTTAGGGTCCAATTCTGTTCAAAAGCAGTAATTGTTTTTTTTCGAAATTTGGGAGTTGAAGATGGCTGTTCCAAAATGGAGTAAAGAATTTTTTTATTTATGGTTTAATTCTGTGGGTTCTTGAAAGAAATTGAATAATTCAAGATGCCCGTTCCAAGATGGCGGAAGCATTTTGTGATTTAGGGTTCAATACTGTTCAAAATGCATTGTTGCATGATAATAAAATCCAACTGTTTCATATAACAAAAATTCAATATGAATTCAAGTGAGATTTTTTTTATGTAGGGTCCAATCCTGTTCAAAATAGTTTTATTTTTATAATTGAGAGTTGGATACAATTTTTTTAATTTATGGTCTAATTCTGTGGGTTTTTAAAGAAATTTTATAATTCAAGATGGTAGATACGATTTGTGATTTGGGGTCCAATTCTGTTCAAAATGCATGGTTCAGATGATAATAAATTCCAACAGTTTCATATAACAAAAATTCGATACGGCAGCTTCGAAATGGAGTGTATTTTTTTAATTTAGGGTCCAATTGTGTTCAAAATCAGTATCTGTTTTTTCCAAATTTCAGAGTTGAAGATGGCTGTTTTAATATTTGTTTATAATGTATGGTCCAATTCTGTGTTTTTTTTATGAAAATTAAAAAATTTAAGATGTCTGTTTCAAGATGCGGATGCGTTTGTGATTTAGGGTCCAATTCTGTTCAAAATGCATGGTTCACATGATAATAAATTCCAGAAATCTAGATTATATAGAAAGGAAAAGTTTATGAGACCACTCAATTTTTCTACATCCTGTAAATGAAAATGAATTGATAGAAATAATATCACAACTCAAGAATAAAAAAGCCCCCGGCATTGATAATATTAAATCAGAAACCCTCAAAGCTATCTCCAACTATATAACAAAACCACTTTCTTACATAGTCAATAAATCGCTGGAACAGGGGTATTTATAGGCCTATTACCTTGATAACATGTCTGGCCAAAATACTGGAGAAGGTTATTCAGAAAAGGTTAAATAAATTCATCGAAAAATACAATCTAATGTCAAAATCCCAGTATGGATTCAGAAAAAACATGTCTCACAAGATCCGATAAAAATATTGACTCAAAAATATATATCAATGTTTAGATGAGTCTAGACCATCAATTGGTGTCTTCATAGATTTGAGAAAAGCTTTTGATACCGTGGACCACTTTATATTACTCAAAACTCTAGAAAATATGGGGATAAGAGGCATACCACATAACCTCTTCAGAAGCTATCTATTAAATAGGCGGCAAAGAGTGAAAATCGATGACAGTGTGAGTGATGAAAAACTATTTCATGTGGTGTACCCCAAGGAACAGTCATAGGACCAAAGTTATTTAATATCTACCACAATAATCTCTTCTTATTGAGTACCCACTCGAAAATTATCAGCTTTGCCGATGACACAGTCATATTCTGCGAAGACGATGACTGGTTCAACCTGAAACTCAAGTTAGAGTGCAACCTACGCGAAATAAAGAAGTGGTTTGACTATAGATTACTATCAATAAATTTTGACAAAATGCATTACGTACCATTCAGTAGCTATAATATATCATTGCCAGAATATGACATAGCAATATCCGACAAGGCCATCATCAAACCTGTCAAAAAAATCAAATACCTCGGCATAATTCTAGATACCCATCTATGATGGGACCAACAAGTATTACATCTTGTAAAAAAACTACGTTGCATTCTGTACAAATTTAGAAAAATAATCAGCTTACTCGACCACAAACAAAAAATAATTTTGTACAAAAGTTTGGTAGAATCTCACTTGAACTATGGCATAATTGGGTGGGGAGGAGTCTCTAAAACACATCTACATTCACTTGAAGTCATTCAAAGACGTTTCTTAAGATGTATTCTGCAAAAAGGATACAACTATCCTAGCAACCTCCTCTACTCAGAAACTGAAATATTTGACCCAAGGCAACTATTCTTCATAAACATAACCGCAGTCCAATATAAACACAAAAACGAATTGATCACCTACAGTCATAACTATAGCACCCACCACAAAAAAAGTATCGTAATACCAGTCATGCACAAGTCAGTCGGTCAAAGGAACTATTGTTACTTGGGCCCTAAACTTTTCAGCTGTCTACCTGAAACACTAATATGCGAGCCAAACCCTAGAAAATTTAAAAACAAACTTAAACTTTTCGTTCAGCATACTTCCCGTGCAGAAATACACGAGAAAATCGAAAACTAAATGCAAGACTTGACTCTTTCTCATACAGTGTGACCCATTTGAAATGGAACCACCCCTGTAGAATACGCATTTTTCAGTCAATCTCAAAAAAAAAAAAAACTAATATTAAGCATCAAAAACTGTATCTTGATACACATTTTCATAACTTTAGTTTCATTTCCAAGGCACTCTATGGTTTTTTTTCTTTGTCAAAAACGGCAAAAGTTTATTAGGCAATTTTTTTTTTCCAAATTTGACTACACCACTGGATTTGTAGTCGTTATAAATGAAAACCATCAAAATTTCATAAGAAAATATTGGTTAACAACGAAGTTACAACAACTTGAATTTTGGTAACAAAGTATTTGATTATAATTTTTATTTAGATTGCAGACATATTTGAAATCTGGCAACACTGCCGATACAAAGTAGAGCACAAGTGAATTTGTACAGCGAAAATCCGAAGTCAATAGCTCATTCCGTTCAACAGTTATAACTACTGAAAGTATGGTAATGTGAGCGATTTGTGGTGTACTAAATCACAGCCTACTATTGATTTAGTACAATACCTATGCCCAATGTATTAGTGCTTTCCTCAAATTATTGATACCTTCTCTAAAAGCTTGTTTCAGTTGAATTTTGCAGAATAAAAAAGGAAATTTTTTTTGTCCTGCTTTCTGTTTTATTATTGAATAAATAATGTTGATACTTTAAAACTTGATTCGGTTCATTTCGTTTTTATCAGCTATTGAAAACTGCAACTTGAAAATGAATTTTTAATTTTCTGTTATTTTCGAATACACTTATAACCTAAACTTAAATAAATGATTTTAAGGGAATATAATTCACAAATCCAGTGGCATAGTTAGATTTTTATTACAAAATCGCTTCCACCAGAAATTGCTCACATTACCATAATTTCAGGAGTTATAACTGTAGAACGAAATGAGCTATTGACTTCGGATTTTCGCTGTACAAATTCACTGGTGTTCTACTTTGTATCGGCAGTTTGCCAGATTTTAAATATGTCTATAATCTAAATAAAAATTAATATCAAATACTTTGTTTCCAAAATTAAAGTTCTTGTAACTTCGTTGTTAACCAAAATTTTTTGATGAAATTTTTATGGTTTTCATTTATAACGACTACAAATCCAGTGTGTAGTCAAATTTCAAAACAAAAATTGCCTAATAAACTTTTGCCGTTTTTAACGAAGAAAAAAAACCATAGAGTGCCTTGGAAATGAAACTAAAGTTATGAAAATTTGTATCAAGATACAGTTTTTGAAGCTTAATTTTCAAAAAAAATAATATTTGAGAATTACTGAAAAATGCGTATTTTACAGGGGTGGTTCCATTTTAAATGGGTCACACTGTATATGATTGTCAAACACTGCGAACCAAATCCTAGAAAATTTAAAAATATACTTAAACTTTTCGTTCAGCATACTTCCCGTGCAGAAATACACGAGAAAATCGAAAACTAAATGCAAGACTTGACTCTTTCTCATATACGATTGTCAAACACTTATTTATATCATTTTATAGATTTATTATCACTATTCGTTTTACTCCAAAATCTTTTAATACCTTAGTTTTATCTTGTGACAGTTATATACCCTGATTTTTACACCATTTTCTTGTTGTTTGTATTACCAATCTTTTAATATTGTATACCTTCCATAGTTAATTATTTATATCTCTAATGAATGTATATTATTGCATAATCTTACTATATTGTTAAACTACTGTATTCTTACACACAAGCAGGCATACCCTGCTTCGTAAGTATTTTCTTCAATTTATTCACCATTTCTAAGAATGCAATTACACTGTAAAATTATAAACTTAAGTGAATAAATTATTATAGTATTATTATTATAAAAAAAAAAATATTTCTATCAATTATGAAGAACGTATTTTTCAATAGAAAATTTCAAAAGATATTGCTTACGATAAACAAGTGATATACTTACGATTCGTCAAGAACTTCGGGACTCATGTAACGTTTGGTTCCCACCCTGGGGTTAGATCCTATATCTAACTGACCATTTGTCTGGGAATGGGTCACAGCCAGCCCAAAATCTGCTATACAACAAGTGCCGTTACTTTTAACTAAAATATTTTTACTCTTAATATCCCTATGAGCTATTGCTGGTTTTCCCTAGAATAAAATACATAATCAAAATCAAAGATTTAAACGGCGACATGAGTAACAAAAAAAGTCAATAAGGGCTGCCGCAAGGGTCCACAATGTGCCCTTTAAAAAAACACTTAAAAACAGTTGATATTGCAGACATTTATATTTATACAAATTCTTATGTAGGAAAAGGCTAAATACCTCAGTAATATTTTCAAACTGAAAGAAATTAAAAAAAGAATCGAATAGTGCAAGGATTGTTTTATTTTACCATTTTATCTAATTATTTCAAGAAGTTTGGTTGAGTTTCCTTTCGGGAATTCTAAGTCATTATTTGTATTTGAACAAAATAGTAATTTTGAAAATTTCATGGTTTTGGACTATACACTAACTTAAATAAGTTTTTTCTTGAGGTAAGCATAATGAATTGTTTTCGAACCTCACTGTATGTATGATATACCAACCTGTGTTCCAAATATTTCAGTGTGCAAATGAACGATGCCATTTGCCAAACTCAGACACAGTCTCATTAATTGCTGATGAGACAACGACGTGTAATTTAGGTAGTCGTACAGACTGCCTAGGGAGTGATAATGCGTTATCAGCCAAAGCTGAGTACACGAGTTTCTGGAAGTCATGTCGGATCCGATGTAACCCAGAATGTTTTCGTGGCGTAGTAAAATTGTACTGAAATATAAAAAAATCATAGTTATAAAAACAAAAGAAAAATCACTTAATGTCTAAACAGGAATAAATCCCAATAACAAGACTTACTGATATGATATCAAGATAATTTGACAGTTTTAGAGAAACTATTGTAATTTGATAATCAAAATACATATGAATTACAAATGACTAATATTCGACTATAGTAGAAAGTGTTAAGAAATGTTCATTGTAAAATATTTTATGGTGAGAAGGTAATAAACATTTGTTTTAATTTTCCTAATCGGTGATCAAGAATATTTTGCCCAACATCAAAGTAAACTATTTAAAATTAAATTTAAAAATTAACTGGGTGAATAGTTTCTGTTTTGATGATAAAAATGGATACCCCATAAATAATATGTTTGAACTGTCACAGTTAACAAAAAATCAGAAACTTTACATGACAAAACAAATAATTGTTACATCAAATTTCAAGAATTCAGCAAAATATATTTTTTTACAAGCTTTTATTTAGTTTCAACTGTCCCGATTTGTCTTACAAGTTCAATTTGACCCACTTCTAGTTGTCCAATTTACGTGAAATTTGGCAGGTGTTCATAATTCCGGCGACAATGCATTGTGAAATTTTTGTTAGAGAAGAAACAAAATAGCGGCTCCAAGATGGCAGACGAGATTTGTGTTTATGGTCAGATTCGATTCAAAATTGCGGGTTTCCGGGGTCGAAGATATGATTTTTTTGTCAAAATTACAAAATCAAGATGGCGGCTCCAAGATCGCCGACGATCTCGGTGATTATGGTCCGATTCTATTCAAAATTGGTATGTGGAGGTTTTCGGTCGAGATAATGTTTTTTTTGGCAAAATTCACAAATTGAAGATGGCGGCTACAAGATGGCGGACGAGTTTTGTAATTATGGTCCGATTCTATTCAAAATTGGTATGTGGGGGTTTTTTGGGTCGGAGATTATGAATTTTTGTCAAAATTCATAAATTCAAGATGGCGGACGACTTTTGTAATTATGGTCCGAGCCTATTCAAAATTGGTATGTGGGGTTTTTGGGGTCGGAGATTATGAATTTATTCTCAAAATTCATAAATTCAAGATGGCGGCTCCAAGATGGTGGACGAGTTTTGGGACTATGAACCGTTTCTATTCAAAATTGGTATGTCGAGATTTTTGGAGTCGGAGATTATGAATTTAATCGAAGATTATTGATTTTATGTCAAAATTCATAAATTGAAGATGGCAGCTTCAGGATGGCGGACGAGTTAATCTTTGGATGGTCTCTTCATTGAAGAACTAGATAGCTCAGAACTTAGAGGAAAAAGGCCTCATAATAACGATGCTTTAACAAAAATGCATAGATTAAGGCGTACTTACTAAAAAGCACAAAATAACACCTTTTTGAAGACAAGATTTTATTCAAATGTGCTACTGAGTAAAAAATAATCGCTTTGGATGTGTGACATGTTGGTTATTCCGTTAGTTATAGATTCAAAAGCTTGTCGCTTTTGTATTCGAACTGAAAACTTTGCGCGACAAGCTCTTCAATCTATAACACACAGAATAACCAACATCACACATCCAAAGCGATTATTTTAGATCATCAGCAAATAATAAAATTCTCTCAATACTCAATCCTATATCATTAATAAATAGGGAAAACAAGAGAGGAACCAGGTTGCTTCCCTGGGGGGCACCATTGCATTCAACAGATTGGTGACCTCTGTATTCAACAAACTGAGCCCCTTTTGTAACATAGGAATAAAATATTTGCAATAGGTTGACATTGAAACCAATTTTATTAAGTTTATAGATAAATATGGAGTGGTCTAACTTGTCGAAAGCCTATGAGAAATCTGTACATACTGTGTCTACCTGGAGCTGATTATCTAATGCATAACTTGTTGTTTGAGCAAATGTTATTAAATTAGTAATAGTAGATCTTTTTGCTAGAAAGCCATGTTGTTCAGGAATATTATGTTATGTACCTATATATTCTATTACATATAAAGATTTCAAAGCACTTCGCAAAGTTAGGTGGTGGGACGAAAGTTTTTCATGTCATTTATATCGCGCCCGTTTTGAAAATGGAAATAACTTTATTATTTTTTCAAATTTCTGGGAAGGTTTTTTTGTAGGAGCAGTATTGAAATTTTTTTGGAGAGGTTTAGCTAGAAGGCGAGCACAATCTCTAATTAAAAAAAACTTGGGATTTTTTCACAGCAAAAGATAAATTTATCTTTAATTTTTTTCAAAGCTACCACAAACTCTAATTTAATAAAAAGGATTCCCACATAGTAGAAAATTATAGTTATACTACACAGGGTGTTATCTAACTTGTTATTTGTGAGAGTTGTTTCCAAAAATATAGTTAAGTTTTACGTAAAATCATGAATTTTCAACTAATTAATATGTTTAACCACTGTTGTTCACGCCCGA
This sequence comes from Gonioctena quinquepunctata, assembly GCA_018342105.1. NCBI lineage: Eukaryota > Metazoa > Arthropoda > Insecta > Coleoptera > Chrysomelidae > Gonioctena > Gonioctena quinquepunctata. The sequence goes on along the minus strand of JAFIRS010003216.1, from coordinate 94,856 downwards.
ATTATATTTAGTTTATTTTTTCACAATTTATTTTCTGTTTGCATTCTGCACCAAATTGGACATGTAATTTGTTGTTATCGTTTTCACCATAGTAGCTAAGCAACCCTCTCAGAATCACACTGTAAAAATACACATCAATAAAAAATTGACATATCAGTCAAAATTTAATTTTTATCTTGCGTTTTCATATTAAAATAATATCAGAGAAAAGTGCATAATAGCAGCAAACGCACAAACTGTAGTTTATTCCAGTAATACAAGTTAGATTACACCCTGTATAAAAACATGAATTCATCACATCCAAACACAAATAAAGGAAACTCATGCCACTTACCTGTATATTTCTGTTTCCCTAGACCAACTAGCTTCGTCTCTGGAAAAAAATATCTTCACAGCGATGTTCTCCCCATGCCAAATGCCCCTCCACACTTCCCCATATCTGCCTTTCCCGATACACTCTAACAACGATACCTGCTTGGCCAGGGTCCTCTGAATCAGAAGTGGTAAACCCGAACCGCTCCCTGATGTCATTGAATGTTCCAGGTATTCCCGCAAGGTACTATCGCCTGCAGCCGTGGCCCTGAGCAAATCGTCAGTAGCGTAGTAGGTGTCTGGGTCCATTCTGATGTCATTGCACAATCTGAGGCAAATGAAGAAAAATTGGTCTGAGAAAGCATTTTTCAATGTATATTGATAGCAGAAGCTCATTCTAGAATATTATTATTATTTATCAGATATAAGTTTATTTATGTATTTGTAAATATACGGGAAACCCTCATTACATGGTTATTAATGGTATTAATATCAATAATACATATTATACTTTAATACTTATTAGCTAAACATCAATACTGAGTAATAAATATTTTACCTAAATACTTATTAAGTAAACATCAATCAGTACATAAGATTATGTTACACACTTGTATTTGGAAAAAAGGGGAAAATATCAGACAATATCACACAGAATTTTTGAATTTATTAAAGGAGCAACCTTAAACATCTATATCTTGATCATTTATAACTTTCAATGTTCTTTCAATTGGAGCATGTCGGCCATAGTTTGTTGCATGAAAAGATATTCGAAATAATTTGGGAAATCTTAACACTCTATTTGGGGCGTTGAATATAATGTAACGAAGGTAGTCAGAAAAGTTTCCGAAGATGGCACCACTTTTCAACAATAGCTAGGAAATGTGTTTGCGCATCTTTTGAAAGGTTGGTTGGTTGAAAGCTGACGAGCCAGAGACAGGGTTCGCACTTAGCTTCCCTTGACACTGCGACCAGCTGGGGTCTATTGTATCACTCGTCAGTGGTTCCTCATTCAAACATGTTTGTGCCTTTAATTAGGTTTAGAAGCCTGTTGATAAGGTTCTTCGGATTCATGCCTGTTTCCGGGCTGATCTCTCCAAAGGTTCTGTGTCGCCTACTACTTAGGGCGTCACAGTCGAAGATAATATGAGAGGCTGTTTCCTCCTCTTCATCACATAGCCTACACTCCACGGTTTCCCTGCGAACTCCCATGGTGTTTAGGTGTTTTCTTAGGCAGTGTCCAGTCAACAGACCTATTATTATACGAGCCTTCGTTCTGTTCAGGTTCAGAAGGTCAGCCGTCAGGGTCTGGTTTGGATGCCCTACCATGACTTTGCTGTGTATTTGCCCGACAGTTTGATCCCAATATTGTTGGTGTCTTCTTTTTATCCACTCGTCGATCAGGGTCCTGCAACGGTTTTTGCTAATCCCATGTGCAGGTTCTGGCCCTGTGAATAGCGTTTCAGATGCTTGTCTAGCTAGCTGGTCCGCTTGACGTTGCCTTCAATGCCTCTATGACCTGGCACCCACATCAAGGTGACCTTGTTGTGTTTTGCCAGCTCGATGAGGTTCTGGAGGCAATCCCAGACCAGTTTGGATTTTATCTGTATGGAGTTGAGTGCTTTGATAGCACTTTGACAGTCAGATAGAATGTAGATGTGTTTTTTCCTATAACCACTTTCTAGATTCTTCTGAATGCATACCATGATAGCATGTGTTTCAGCTTGGAATATCGTGGAGCATTTGCCAAGTGGTATTATGTAATCCCTTCTTGGCCTTACCCCATGTATTCCTGCTCCCGTTCCTTCAACTGTCTTTGAACCGTCTGTGTACCAGACTATGTCCGCAGTTGATTGTGATTCTATACTCGGGGCCCATCCAGATCCATCAATTCGTGTTTCGAATGGTTTTTCGAATGAGTATAGGGGTTGCATGTAGTCTGAAATCATTTCGAGTTCTTCGATGTTGATTACATGAGTGATTCTGGTATGTCCAGTTGTTTGGATTCTCCAGTTTTTGTTTGTTTCAGTCTGTATGCACTCATCCTGGCCTCTCCAATGACATGTAAGTCAAGGGGTTCGAGGTTTAGGATGATTTCCATTGCAGCTGTTGGAGTGCTATTCATTGCACCCGTGATACAGAGACAGGCAAGCCTCTGGATTTTCCCAAGGTTGGTTTTTGCCTGTCTTTGATTTGTTTTTGGCCACCATAAGAGTGAGCTATAAGTTATTCTTGGTCTTATTACCGCTGTGTAAAGCCAGTGCATGGCTCTCCTGCACATCATGAAGGTTATCTTGCTTTTATTGGTTACATGTTGAAGATGCGGGTTCCAGGTTAGTTTCTTGTCAAGAATCAGCCCTAGATATTTCACCTGCTCTACTACTTGTAATGTTTCACCGAATCTGGGAGGTATGAGATCTCCCATGTTTCTTCTCCGGGTGAAGGGAATTAGTGTTGTTTTGTTCGGATTTGCCCTTAGGCTCTCTCTGTTACACTCTGAAAGGTACTCACCAGAATGCAGCCCTTTTGGACAATCGTTTGGGTGAGATGATGTGAGTATTTTTGTCAAAATGTAAAAAATTGAGAATTGAGCTGTCATTAAATATTTGTTTTTTTAAAGGCAATACACCTACGCAAATCAAAGACGAGTTGGACGCTGTGTACGGGGACTCTGCACCATCATTTACCATCGTGAAATTTTAGGCGCTGAATTTATACGTGGCCTTACCAACCTAGGAGACGATGAACGTTCGGGACGCCCAAAAACTGCAACCACTGGCGATAACATCGCTCAAGTTTACCAAATGGTGCTAGACGACTGTTAAATTAAAGTGAGAGAGATAGCCGAGGCTATGAATATGTCCAAAGAATGTGTTTGTCACATATTTCACAAAGAATTAGGTATGAGAAAGCTGTCCGCACGTTGGGAGCCGCGTTTGCTCACGTTAGACCAAAAACTTGTTTGAATAAACATTTACAACGCTCTGTTGTCGCAGTTTAGGTGCAATAAATCAAGAGTTTTGGCACCGATTAATTACTGTAGATGAAACTTGGATACACCATTATACCCCAGAAACAAAAATGCAGTCAAAACAGTGGACAGCGAAGGAGGAATTGGCTGGGAAAGTGATGGCGACTGTTTTTTGGGATAGTCATGGAGTTATATTAATTGTTTATCTTCAAAAAGGAAAATCTATTACAGGAGCACACTACACATCATTACTCGACAAGTTGAAAGCAGAAACTGCGGAAAAACTGCCACGAATTACGGATTGAACTGCTGGTGATCAATTGCCTCGTCATTTGCAAAGGAATTCCTCTAAAACCTATCCTTCCGAGTGTATGAAGAAGCTGAGTGAGACCAATCGTTTCCACTGTTTCCAATGCTTTTCGCAGATCTACAAATACGCAGATAGCTGGGTACTTTCTATCGGTAGTCTTATTTATTCTGGAGGTAATATTTGTGATACCACCTTGCGTAGATTATTATATTTAATATTAAACCATATTTTGTTTCTGCTTGCTTACTTAATTTTTTGGCATGTCTACTTCGGACAATATGCAGGTATCGGGGATTATAACCACAACTTCGATCCCCCTTCGGTGGGCAAACTGGATGTCTCACTCAAAGTGATACCACGAATTCCAGAAATGTTCATAACAATTAAATATCTTTGCGATGCACGTTGAACGGCTGTACCATGGCCGGAAATCGAAAAATGATATTTTGTTACTTCTCTTTTAGGTTAAATCACCTCAAAGAATAAAAAAAAAACTGATGATTTTGATGATCGTGTACTTGGTCATTGGTTGTAATAAATTGCTTGAAGTAGGTGGGCAACTGTTCTTTAAGGATTTTGTAAATAAAAATCATTGAAAAATAATAAAGCCTTGTTTTTAGTGGGATCCAGTTCAGAACAACAAGCATTGCATCAATGGGAGTGCATCTATTGCATTTCAGAATTATTCTCATAGCTCTATTTTGTAATTTTTGTAAGGCACAAATGCTGTTAGAATCTAATAATGTTAACAGACTTGGGCAATACTCAAAATGTGGTTGAATTATTGTTCTATAGACTATCAAAAATGTTAATAAGGACAATTGTGCACGTTTCCTTGAAAACAAAAATATTTTTTTTTACTACAAATGTAATGGAAATGGCTTTGGGGATTGAGGAAGTTATCCACCATGAATCCTAGGTATTTAATTTCTTGCACCACTTCAATTTTCTCATTATATATTGATATATTTATGTTTTTGATATTCCATCAACAAATTGTTGTCACTAATATATTGACTAAACTGTTCATAGAGAGCACGCTCTAGTATTTTCTCTAACGGTGGTAAGGTGTTAATGAGATAGTAGTTACTGGGATATCATATATCATTGTTCTTTGGTACAGGAATGACAGTACTCGTTTTTAGACGAAGTGGTATTTCACCAGTTGTTAATGACGTGTTTATGAAGTTTAGTATAACGTGTCCCATAACTTGGAAAATACTTTTCAAGTCATTGTTGTTGAGAATTTCATTGCATTCATTATCTAAACCAGATTTGATTTTTTTAATTCGCCAAGGTTCACTTTTTTTAAGTTTGAAAATTGACAGTAAATTACTGGTAGATTGGTGATACCCCAGGTTATTGATTGTGGAATATTCAACTTAATTTTTATTATACTCTCAACGAAATATGAGTTGAATCTCTCAGCCTTATCAAATTATCATCAATTATAAATTTTATATTGTTGATTTTAGGTTTCAGGAGGAATTTTAGTGTTTGCCACATTTTTTTGAGGTTGTCAACATGGGCTTCTATCTTTTTAGCATAATAATGCTTTCTTTTCGCTCTCAAAGTATTAACAACTTGATTTCTGTAGTTTTTATATTCATCCCACAGGACTTGTTTCAACTCTTCTGAAGTACATTTCTTGAAAGTTTTATATGCTCTATCTCTAAATTTGATATTTCTAAATCATACCATGGCAGCTGAGTAGAGTAGGGTGGTTGCGCCTGTTGTCCGACCAGTGCCGGTTTTCGACTAGTTTCATACAAATCTAATGGAAATAAGAAACTATAAGCCAATATCAGTCATCTAAAATCTTCCCGGTTTTCGACCATTTTTCCCCACCACTTCTCAGAATTTTCGATCGTTCACATGACAATTTCATTATTAAATGCTTAAGGGTGCGTAGGCAGTCAGTAAGCAGATTACTAAAAACACGAAATAGTTTAAAATTTGTAGTGAACTGTGACTTCAGAAATAGCAAGTAAGTGATAAATTATCTTTCAATTACTTCATTTTTTGTGTGGTATGTCAAGTTCAATCTATCTTTCTTCCGAAAAACTATGTTTGAACTATGTTTACAATATTTTTCTATATAAAGTAAAGTGGTCGCATATTAGGTATGCGATATATGTGCTTTTCCCTTTCTCGACCACTTGGTCGAGAACCGGACAAACGACACTTAGATTGTCTATCCCTTTTCATTTTACTGAATCTAAATACGGTTGAACTCTTCTAACACATTATTAGTAAATTATAGTCCTTAGAGTCCAGTTTTCGACCACATTTTTTAAAATCCTTCTATTTATTTTCCTGCCTTCTTTCGCAGTGATTAATGGTGGTCGAGAAGTGTCCTCTTTTTCGACCAGTTGATTATATATGGTTTTTCATTGGAATTGTGTTGGTAGGTAGATAATGTTCGATTTAAGCCAATTCCTTTTGTTTTTGAAATACATACCATCAAAAAAATCAAAACAGATTAACGAAAATAAACCAAAAAAACTCACATTGAAGGGTAAAAAAAAGGGAGTTTTTTCTATATAGAGCTCTTATAGAAATTAGAGAGGAAAGGATGAGTATAAATAAAGCGAGTCAACAATTTAACGTCCCTAAAACTACTATTACAGACAGAATAAAGGGCAAATAAAATGAAAAACTGGACCTGAAGCGTTACTAGGTCGAGAAGTCGAAGAAAAAATTAAAAAATGGGTTATAAATAGAGGCAAATGTGGTTTCCCTTTAAAAAAAAAACTTTCAAAATACGCTCTTGAAGATTTGACAAAAAAAATCCGATACGTTAAAATTTCCGGTCGAAGATCAGATTGAGCATACATCATTCAAAACTGTCCAAGATCAGACTCAGGAACTCTATGCAGAGTTCAGACTGAGAACAGAAAAATTAAACCTTTGACCGATGATCAATTACAGCCCTTGTATAGAATTCCAAAAATCATGCAATGCAGTATTAAACACCCCAATCTCCCATGTTGACAATCAGATCGAACCAACTCCGAAGGAAACTTCTCTTACGATTCCTCATAAGTCAGATTCACAAACATCGAATTCAGAGGTCAGACTGAAAACAGAAAACCTCTAGCTGAAAACCAACCAAAGCAAATATCATTTGAAAAACACCTTTTTATTCCAGAACCAATAAAAAAATATTTTCGAAATCCAAAAGAGAAATTGCATTTCCATCACAAGAATGGAGATCATATTATGCTAAGAAAGAAAATGAAAAGAAACCAAACGAAAAAGCCAAAGAAAATAAAGAAATGACGAAAAAGAATAAGAAGAGAAACAGAGAAACACACAACAACCCTGAACATGTAATGTCAGCAGAGAAAAACGATAAAATAAAATGTGCTGCTTGCCAAGAGGAACTAATAAGTGATCTTGAAGATGACGATGAAAAAAATATAGGGTGCAATATCTGCCCCCAATGGTTCCATATGAGGTGTACAGAATTTTATGGAATTTCTTATGAAAAAGCTTCATTGAAAGATTATATTTGTTTCATGTGTTCCTAAGAACACATGAAACATATTTTATTTCTTGTTTTACTGACATATTTTAATTTGTTGTATATTTCCATCTCATATATGAAAATTGCTTTAATTTGTATGTTAAGTTTTTTATGTTTCAAAGGTTTTATTAGAAATAAATTTATGTTTTTCATAAAGTTCCCGTTTAATTAAAAGGTAGGTAATCGGATTAGAAAAGTTGTCTTCATCTCATCCCAAAGATGGTCGAGGGGCCTGTTGTTGACCCTTCAATAAAAAGCACGGTCGACAAACGGATCTGTTCTCGACTGCGTGGTCAAAAATAGGAATACTAATGGTCGAGTAGAAGTAGCAAGTGGTCGAAAACCGGTAAAAATGACTTTTTTACTTGTTTTTATTCTATAACATTTTCAGGTGATAAAAATATAATTATTCTTCTACCACGCCATTGAAAAATGCCTATTGATTGGTTTTGTAACAAACTAACTTCGAAAGAAAATAGTTCACTGTAATTTATAGGCATTTGAATTTCGAATATCACTTAAAAGGTCGAAAACCGGCGCAGTCACCCTACTCAACTGATTTTAATGGTGAAGTACTTTCGGTATTGTGTGTAATACTATAAATTATTTCAATGTCCATAGTGTCCAGTTGCCAAACCCTATTAATAAGGTACTATTCAATTGATCAAGTTTGTGTTACTGAAATCGCAAAATGTCTGGTGGTCTTATGACTAATGCACTATTATTTTTAATTGAACTGATATAACGAATGGTCTGTTATTTTCAGCTTATCATGAACCTGACATTTCACGTTAGGTTGGTTACAGAGTCATAGTCAATTAGTGATATACTTTTATTAGTGATTCTAGTTGGTTCTTCCACCAATTGTTCAACTCCATTGACATTTATCAAGGACTTAAACTCACCCACATGTTTACTGTGAGAATTAAACCAGTCAATATTGAAATCACCCACTAGCAGACCTTTTTGTTTTCCACTGAAGATATTCTGCATGTAATTTTCAAATTCTTCTAGGAATAAGGTGGCATCTGAGTTTGGGAATCGGTACAGGCAACCAATTATCCAATTTTCTCCATGAATTTTAATGAGGAGGCACCACAATATTTTATCTATAACCATTTTTTTGTGAATTTTAAACTCATACCCATCTCTAACATAAATCAAAACTCCTCCAGTGTGCCTACTTTTTGAATCACATAGTATAGTCCACCCAATATCAATTGCAGAAGCTGTTTCTATAGGGAGCAAATAAAAACTCACTTTGCTAACACGAGCGTATATGCGAAGAAACGGAACGAAAAATAATCTGTACTACTTGTATACAGTCTCCGTCGGCACAAAGAGCCCACTGGTCAACGTGGACTTGAGTGACTGCTGTCTGTTCTATAACCGATTCGTCTGGGCCAATCAAGTCGGACATCAATGCTGACAGGTGTGTCTATACGATGGGAGGTCATAAATCACGCGTTATATTTGTGTTTTAATAGCTCTGAAAGATTAAAAACCAGTAGCGTCTGTGGTCTTGGTGTGTGCCGATCGAAATACGTTTTAGGATATTCTAGTTTTGTTGGAAAATATGGATTTTTTTCGACCATGGGAAAATGCAATTGCACAAAATAGTAATGAAATTGCACAGATGAGTGAGAATAATATCAGTTATGAATTTGACAACAAAGACTTGCACATACAAACCCAACAAGTTATTTTAAATATAATTGATCGCCTTAAAAAGGAAAATATTCAGCAATCTTATAATGCAATCATAGTAAGAATTGCAGAAATGACGAAAATAAATAAAATTTCCATTTATCGAGTAATAACGAAAGGAGTTGTTGTGGATCATACTGAAAATAGAAAAACGTGTAAGGAAAAATTTAAAAAAATTGACAGAACCATGCAAGACTTTATACGTAGAACTATTTATGATTTATATAAGGAGAACAGGGTTGCGACATTGGAAGTTATACAGCAAAAACTAGCAGATTATCCAGATTACACTTATACCAGCGTGGAGACATTGCGTCAAGTTTTAATAAGTTGTGGTTTCAAACATAAAAAGCTTGATAAGCACATGGCAATTACCGAATCATCAAGGATAGTGCAATGGCGGCAAGATTATTTGCGTCAAATAAAAGACTACAGACGTTCTAACAGACCCATAATTTTTCTTGATAAAACATGGTTAGACAGTCATGATGTAGTAAATTACGGTTGGGTAGACAATAGTAAAAATTGTTGTTTAAGTGGGCAATGTTGTAAAGGGAAACGCATTATAATAGTACACGATGGAACCAAAGACGGTTTTGTTCCAAATGCGTTATTATCTGCTAAAAAAATTAAAGACTGTGCTGCTGATTATCATGAAGACATGATAGCAGACTTATTTGAAAAGTGGTTTAGCGAACAGCTTCTACCTAATATTCCACCACAGTCAGTAATCGTTATGGACAACGCATCGTATTGCAGCGAGATACCAAATAGTAGCAGTAGAAAAGCTGAAATAATTGCATTTAGGTCTGAAAACAATATACCTCTTCCTATAACCAATCGTGGGAAAGGCCCAATAAAAAAAGATTTGCTCACTGTTTTAAAAGGTGTAAAGTTAGAAAAAATATATTATATTGACGAGCTGTGCAAAGAACGAGGCCACACCCTTCTAAGACTACCTCCATACTATTGCATATTTAACCCTATAGAGTTAATATGGGCAAACGTAAAATCAGAATTACGAAAATGCAATCCAACTCCAAAACTGAGTAAAGAAGTTGTAGAAAACGTAATAAAAGTTATGACAGGAGACCACCAACAGATTTAGAAAAAATGTGTTGAACATGTTATTAAAAAGGAAGACGAGTATGTGGTTTTACCCTCTGTCCAACCCATAATAATACATCCAAATAATGGTTCTAGACGAGTCTGACGGCCGTGATGATTGCCTATAAACAATCTTTGAAATTTGAAAAATTGTATTTGTTTCTGTTTTTTATAAGTATATAGAATATTTTCTTTCATTGCAAATAATTTATTTTCGTTTATGGTTTTTGCTTTGAAATTTCGTTTTCCAGAAAAAAATCGAAAGGGGTACAAAAAGGGCTCAGTTCACGACTGGTACCCTGTTTACACGGAATGTAATATTTTTCTCTGCGTTTTCTTATTTAATATTTACTTGTACTAACTTAACGACCTTATATAATGAAAAAAATTATAAAAAAAGATTTAAAGGCAAGCTTTTATTTATTCAAATGCACTAAAAAGGAAAACATATTTTCTTTTATTGTTTGATGTAGGTTATTCTGTGAGTAACAGATTCAAAATCTTGCCGCGCAAGATTACCTATTTTGTATCCGCGGCAAGCTTTTGAATCTGTTACTCACAGAATAACCTACATCAAACAATGAAAGAAATTATTTTTCTTTCTTAATGTATTTGTATAAATAAAAGCTTGTCTTTAATTTTCTTCATTTTTCATTATTTATGGAGTATTTTTAAAATCTTAAAATATCTAAATAAAATTAGTTATCTCCGCCACTGCTGCTCACAGGATTTCGAGGCAAGACTTTTTTATGCTTCTGCAATTGATATTGGATGGACTATACATATAGCACATATAGCAAAGCCAGCTGTCCCCAAAAAAAAAAGTTTAGTGACTGCTTGTTTTATCCTAATCTGTTTCGTTTTTTTGTTGAACACCTGCTCTCTTTTTTTTGGTTGAACACCTTCTCTCGTAGATTGTAGAATTTCTCTTCATTGGGACTAAGGCTGCTAGCTAGTTTAATGCACTTTAGGCACTTTTAGGACTAGATAACTATGTAACTGATTAAGTACATGTATAGTATGGTATTTTCTGCTTCCACTACACTTTTAATTCAACTTTGTACCTTGATAATTTGTCAAAATACGGGAGAGATACTAAAACGAAACTAATACCTCAATTATATAGTATATAGAATTCTTAAAAATACCCTTGTGATCCAAAAAGTCTTACCTGTTTCTATAGTACCTCCTCAGGAAATACAGTGCAATGACTGTTACAGTACCGAAAACCGCAAGTGGCACTAGAATGGCGGCAAATATTTTCAAACCGTAAATCAACGTTTCAGAATAACGACCTGAAGGCTCCTGATATACAGGCGGTAATTCGGGAAAAGCCCCGTCATTACAGTAATCCCCGAAACAACAATCTATCTGAAACTGTCCACTGGCCTGTCTCTTATGCTGGATAGTAACGGCGGGCGTTCTGCAATACAGCGGGAGCTGTTCCTGATCTTTCGTACACCCCCTCATAACGCTTTCCTCCCCGGTACTCTCTCGCACCCTGGATTTCCAACACTGAATCGCGTTGTGGCATACCGTCGGATTAGAGCAATCGGGTGGTTCGCACGAATGGCACTTGTAGCGTTTGTGGTACGTCATCTGTATAGAGTTCGGATAATTCTGTTTGGTGAGAAAGTCGGGGGGCGGCTCTCCTTGGTCTTGAGGATTGATGGAATCATAATCGTCATCTGACTCTTCTCTCAGCTGTGGTTGTTTTCTGACCTCTCCTAAAATAGATATCATACTTGAAATGACGCAATGTGGTCGCGATAATAATGTAACGAAAATATAAGAGAGGGTGAATGATGTATCGGTCTAGTGGCTATATTGAATTTTGTATACCTTCGACGAAATGAAGTATTAAAATAATAAACAAACACCTAAACGTCTTTGAGGTAGCCATGATCTGAACTGAGCAGGGGTGCCAAAACCAGATGTGCAACTCTTGAATTTGATTTTAATCCAGTGCAGCCAATAATACCTCAAAATTCAACAAATTAGTTCTACGAAATATGTTTCTAGTGACACATTCATATTCTGTTGCAGACTACTGAGACAACGCACATATTATTTTTTCTGGAAGTGGCTTTTTTCTTCAAGAAAGTCATTAGCAACTAGAAATCTTCACGAAATCTCAGTCGCCAAAGCATTATTGCTAGAATTTCGTATTAGGGAAAATCAGACATCAATAGATGGCGCTATAAATGTCACTCGAGCAGTAACCAACAAATTTCAGTCACAGCATCAATCATCTGTGCTTCAATCAGTTTATAAGTACAGTGGGTGATTGAAAGGTCCCGGGTTCGGTTCCCAGCCAGGGCAGAGATTTTTAGTTTAAATACTGAGAATTTAAATAATAAATCTCGTGTAGCCGGACTGAGGATGTCCTTCGACGATTCGCTGTTGTATTCGTTTGTAACAGTGCTGCTCCTAGGTGGCGTATTGAGTTAGTAACAAGGCCTACCCAGAACACTATGTGAATGATACATTCTATGTTTGTGAGTGTTCCGCCGTCCCTAGAGATTGCATTGCAATAATCGGGGGTTGCAGTATTGCTTAGAGCAAGACAACCTGCAGCCCCCCAAAAATGTATAGAAACTCATTGTCTACGCCGGTTAGAGACCGGATGGGGACGAATTATCCGCAAGGAGGGATGTCCAACAACTGCGCCTGTGTAGAAGCAAAAGGACAGAAATTGAGATAGAGAGGGTATAAAAATCCCCACCTCAATATCAATAAAATAATCGGAGAATCGAAGAATGGAGATGAATATTCCAACTAATAGTAAACCAGGCATTCAGATTATTGTGTATCAACGAATATCCAACGTACTTTCCTCATTATTATGCCATACCACATAACGCTATGAGTTCTGTGTACCAAACACTGGAGAAGAGAGTTCCATGGATTTTATGTCATCGTTCTTCATACCCCTCCGCATTTTATTTTCCTCTACAATTTTGAGATTACCAATTGGTTTGCAGAAATATCATGTCTTCTACCCATTTTAATCAGCGAACACGACTAAAAGGGGACACGCTGATTTTATTTATTTTTCAAAAATTACAGTTTGTAAAAATAGTTTCTCAAATCACAAAATTTTGTCGAAATTTTCAAATTAAAAGGTGCTCAACTTAAACTCGATTTGACCTTCAATTGAATAACTTCTCCCAAACATTACCGCCAATTATGGTTGTTTCAAGAATATTGATAGACAATACTATTTCTCACAACTCAAACATGAATTCAACATCACTTTTAATAAGATGTTTCAGTAACATTTGAAAATACTATGTATGATAATGAAAATATTAGTACAATCTATAAACGAAGACATAAAATTATAGTTGACAGTTCGAAGCACCTAGCGGTAAAAGTTTGAACTGTGTGAAGGAACGATGCATGCGTCCATCAGAAGATTCAGAAGCGCTAGGCTAGGAGTACATTTATGCATGTAATGAAAAAATTGGCGTTTTGAACTTTGAATTATGAGAAATATTTAACATTTTTAAGTGTGTTGCTAATCGTTCTAGGTGGTAATATTCATGTGCAATTCAAAATATTTTAGAAAAGGGACACATGCGTATTGATTATGCAATCAGACGAGTTTATAACCCCTCGAATCGAGTTGGTTAATTGTGCTGATAGGAAGCAAGGACTAAGAAATTCTCAGAGAGAGAGAGATAAATTCTCAAGGTAAGTTCCCACCATAGACATACAATAATTAAAATATAATGTCTATGGTTCCCACATGAAACAATTAGAGGTTATGTTTTGAATTTTGATAATTGTCCAAACTGTAACACCAAGTGTGAAATGTTGAAAGACAATAAAAAAGCTGTAGGTTCTATTATCCGAACCATTGAAGAAGATGATGATGTTGAGTACTTTTCCGAGGAGAGTGATGTTGAAGTTGAGGTTAGAAAATATTTAAAAATGTGCTATCCAAAAAAGTAAAATAATATATGTATTCGTATACGAGGATCTATAATTTTATTTTATTTTAGTTTCAACCAACAAAACAGAAAAATAAAAGCAAAGCAGAATTCGATGCTGATTTCGATTTCGTGAGTTCTGTAGAAGAATACAATAAGGACTCGTGGAACGACCTCACAAAATATGTGAAACGCAAAGCCAAACATAAGACCGACGATAAAATAAAAAAAATCAGGAACACCCAACCCCAAGACGATAATGAAGAAATTAGCGGGGATGACCAACAATCCGACATATCTTTATCAGAGGATGAATTAAAACATGACAGGATAAAAGTAAAGAAAAGAAGAAAAAGAAATCAAAGCAAATGAAGACACAGAAGAACCCTTTTTTGAGGATGTTGAAATGAATACAGATGCAGGAAGTTTTTATCAGATGAACTTGTCAAGGCCTCTATTGAAAGCAATTGCTGAGATGAAATTTGTCCATCCAACCCCTATTCAGTCGGTTACGATTCCAGTAGCTTTGCTAGGTGAGAAATAATTCACTTACGGGGAGTGAAAACAGCCACGGTTTTCGATCGGCAACACCGCGCAGTCCTGTCATATCCACGCCTGAGTTGCAGCTGTTCAGCGTTCTCAGTCAGTTTGTTCATCTCTTCATGGTCTTATTTTTCAAACCTAGTAGGTAGTAGGTATTACCGGGGGAAACAAATTAGGTGATCATTCGTATTTTGAAAGGCATTATGGGGGAAAAAACAATAATATTTTTTAGTTTCTTTAAAGGACCCTAGGAAAAAAGTTGTAATTTTCAAAAAAATTAAAATTCATATTTTTTAAATAGCTATATATCACACTCTGAGTGGGTAGATAATGTTTATACAACCTTCCTTCTTAGTCAGATTCGTATGTAGGGCCATAGGAAAAGAGTTGGGAATGTTAAAAAAACATATTTTCCTATCAGAGCGCTGTATCACCCTCTGAGTGGATAGATAATGTTTATACAACCTCCCTTCTACAACCTAGTAGGAAAACAGAAAAAAAAAAAAAAAACCTGTTTTCCAAACAGAGCTTAGTATCACACTCTAGAGTTGGTGGGGATGTCCATATAAGCTTCCTTCTCCACTTTCTGGAGGCAGAATTTTTTTTTTTTCGAATTTCCATTTTTTTTTCTTCGGCCAAAAAGAATTTGCCTCCAGAAACTGGAGAAGGTAGGTTGTATAAACATTATCTACCTACTCAGAGTGTGATACATGGCGCAGTTTGGAAAATATGAATTTTTATTTTTTTGAAAATACTCATTTTTTTCCAGAGAGCACTCTGTGTGACATAATAGATAACTCATTAAAATATGGCATCTTTCCTGATAAACTCAAAGAAACCGTAGTGATACCTGTTTGCAAAAAAGATGATCCAACACAAATACAAAACTACAGACCCATAAGCTTATTACTATCTTTTTACCAAAAATATTTGAGTCTGCAGTGCATAATAGATAACTCATTAAAATATGGCATCTTTCCTGATAAACTCAAAGAAACCGTAGTGATACCTGTTTGCAAAAAAGATGATCCAACACAAATACAAAACTACAGATCCATAAGCTTATTACTATCTTTTTACCAAAAGTATTTGAGTCTGCAATGTGCAACCGCCTTCTAAACTTCTTCCATATAAAATAAAATACTGGGAGCTTTTCTAGATTTATCAAAGGCCTTCGATAGTATCAGTCATCATGTACTGCTGAGTAAGCTTGAGTTGTATGGAGTCAAGGGGTGTGCCCTGAGGTGGATCCAATCCTATCATGGAAAACGAACACAATGTGTCAGTCTGGAAAGAAATGGGATTAGATTGGAGTCTGCCAGGGGGGGATAACCGGGGGCATTCCGCAGGGGAGTGTGATTGGACCTATTTTATTCATTTTACACATTAATGATCTACCTTATATCTCAAAAAATGACCGTACAGCTCACGTAAATTCCGCAGATGATATAAAAAACTTCATAGAACTTGAACAAAGAGCAAATTCATCTCTTGGCAAAGCTCAAGAGTGGTTTAATAATAATTTTTTTTCTTTTAAATAATAATAATAAAAGTACTTTATTGGTTACCCAATAGGCTACCGGCCGGAGTCCTTCAGCCTGTTATACATTCGTAATTCAGTGATAGTTACATTATTTTGTATATGCAAATATATATATATATATATATATATATATTTTAGTTTGCAAAAAAAAAATTAGAGATTTGTTAATTTCCTGGCCTTTCTGCTAAAGTGTTGAGGCATTCCATCAAGGTGTTTGCTGGAAACTTGAATCTTGGGTTCACTGTGGGGCTCTACTAATGGATTGGGTTTGGATAATTTGAATATTGTTTTGATTGTTGGCAAACTTCTGGTATAATTTTTTCAGTCTCTCGACGATTGATTGTACATTAGTGCGTTGGTAAAGGAGAAATTTTTTGAAGGATAATGTAGGGGTTTTCTGGTGTCGCATTTTGGTGATTGTTGCAGGCTGGATCTTTCCGCAACTTCCAAGTTCTTCAGAGGTGGATTTCTGACGTTGAGGTATATTGGGTGAGCATATTCCAGGATTGGACGGCATATGGTTTTATAGATGTGTGCATCTGTTTTACTGCTGATTCCTCTGTTCTTATAGGCAAGGGTCCGGAAATGTTTAGCTCTTGTAATGCACTTTTTTTTCATCAGCTGAGTATGATGATTAAAGTTCATTTTTGGGTCTATGAGAACTCCTAAGTACTTAACTACAGTGCTGCTTCTTACTGTATGATTGTTTACAGTTACCGTAGGCGATTCATCTGTTATTTTGTGGTTGAAGATTATCAGTTGAGATTTTTGGGGTTTGGCTTCAGCCTCCATTTGTCACACCATGTCATAGTGTCTTCAATCGAGTCTTGTAACTTACTTACTGCTTTCTCCCGCGTTTTGTTGTGGCTAATTATGGCCGTATCGTCAGCAAATTGCATTACGTAGGATGAGGTGAGATGTTCTGGGTGGTCTGGATTGTTCTGGATGAATAGGTCGCTACAGTAAATGTTATACAAAAATGGGGACAGGGGTGAGCCCTGCGGTAGACCTTGTTTTGGGTGAAAGAAGGCAGATGTCTGGTGATTTACTTTCACTTGGAGGGACCGTCTTAGTAGGTAATCTTTTACAAAATGTATCATATATTTGGGCTTTTTTTTTCTTTTAAATATAGATAAATCTGTTTTTCTAAACTTCCATACTATACAGTCATCAAATTCACAACCAACAACTATTACATTTTTATCACAAAACGTCAAATTTCAATTTTCAGTGAAATTTATTGGCCTATCCATAGATCACAACCTGAAATGGGATATTCATATCAACAAACTTTCGGGCAGGCTCCGCAGTACATGCTACAGCTTCCGAGTGCTAAAACAGTACCTAGACCAAAAAGCTCTGCTATCAGTTTACTATGCCACCTTCTACTCAGCACTGTGCTATGGTATACTGTTTTGGGGAAAAGCTGGAGCTCATCGAAATCCTTTTATTCTGCAAAAGTGCATACTAAGACAAATCCTGGGCCAAAATTGTAGGAAATTTTGTAGGGGTCTTTTTAGGAGATCCAACCTACTCACACCACCAGGAATTTATGTATTTGAGTGCCTAAAATTCATGCATAAACATTTTCACTATTTCACTCAATATTTGCCCCAACATGAACACCATACAAGAAAACAAGATCTGAATTTCCCAATACATAGGCTTAGCCATACAGAAGCGAGCCCCACCTATGCTTGTTTAATAGTATATTAAAGTATAAGTGGATAAAAAGGGCTTTAAAACACGCGCGATTTTTCGAGCACGACGGCGCAGCCGGAGTGCTCGAAATAGAGCAAGTGTTTTTAAGACCAGTTATCCACGAATACTTTACGCTATTTTATTGGTGCACTTTGAAATCATATATACTGGTATTATTACTACAAAAAATAGAAATAAGAACTAATAATGCAAGAAGGTTGAATTCGTGATGTGACATCAGTATACCTTTCGTTGTCATGTAAATGAGAAAAACATTCATTTGCAATTTGTTACCAAAGATCAATATTTGTTGTCACCAGAGCTCAAAAATGAATTATTCTAATATCGATTGTTTGAATAGTGAGGCAGAATCGCGGTTAATACCGCGAAAATCCAGTGATATATATTTAAAAAAGAATATGAAAAGTTCATCAAATGGATGGAGGAGCACATATAAATGAACGAATTGTGAGTAATATTTTATTCGACGTTACAAAGTACTCCTGTCAGATCAATAATCAAAAATTTGTCATTTAGACTTCACGTTTCTCGATTTGTTGATGTTGTCATGGTTACCTTTAAAAAACGCGCGTTTTTTAAAGTTCGATTTAAACACGCTGAGGCGTGCTTTAAATGGGTAAAAAGGGGCACCAATAAAAAAAAATTCTTTAATAGTTTGCCTAACAATCTAAAAGAATAAAAGACACAAAAAGTGTATTCCAATACTTGGTATTGATTGAACCATATACGATAAATGAATTTTTGGAGTATAAAGAATGGAATCTCTCTGTATGAATGTGAAATTAACTTTTTTAATCTCTTAAAACCAAATATTTTTATATATATGGTATTGTCTGAATTTGTGTTTGTACTTTTTATCAGCAATTACTTTTAAAATTGTTTAAACTTAAATTGAAGTAGTTAACAAATTTGGTTGCTTATTGCTCTTTTTTATAATTTTTTTATCAATTTTAAGTACTTTTGACACTATTGCATCCAAGAGACAATTTCAATTTTCTTAAATTAAATTGTATTCTGATTCTGACAAAAGATTCCTCCTCCAGAAGCTAAAGAAAAAAGGTAGTAACATTCTCTTCCCACTCACAGTATGATACCCAATAGACCATTCGATGTCGCCAAATCGAAAACCGTGGCTGATAAAAGTAGTGCTGTTTTCACACCCATAATTCACCTGAAATAACAATTTTCCCTAGTTTGTAAAGCATTTTATATTCCTTCTGAAATCTTGGTTTCAGGTAGAGATATCTGTGGCTGCGCAGCTACAGGTACAGGAAAAACTGCTGCGTACATGCTACCGACCTTAGAAAGACTCCTCTACAGGCCCTCGGGTGGCACCTCTGTTACCAGAGTTCTGGTACTGGTGCCAACCCGAGAATTGGGCGTGCAAGTTTACCAGGTAACCAAGCAAATCAGCCAATTCACAGATATCCAAATAGGGCTAGCGGTGGGCGGGTTGGATCTGAAAACACAAGAGAGTATTTTGAGGAAAAACCCAGATATTGTTATAGCTACGCCTGGTCGTTTGATAGATCACTTGAAAAGCACCCCCACGTTCAGCTTGGAGTCGATAGAAGTCCTGATTCTCGATGAAGCTGATCGTATGCTCGACGAATACTTTGCCGAACAAATGAATGAGATTATCAAGCAGTGCTCGAAAAAACGGCAGACGATGCTTTTCTCCGCCACCATGACGGATGAGGTTGAAAGCTTGGCGGCTGTATCTCTCACTAAGCCCGTGAGACTGTTTGTCGACAGTAACCGAGACGTAGCGTTCAATTTGAGGCAAGAATTCATTCGGATTCGATCTGAAAATGAAGCTGAGCGGGAACCTATTCTTGCCGCTCTAGTTTGCCGGACGTTCCGCGAACACTGCATGGTTTTTGTACAGACTAAAAAGCAGGCACATCGCTTGCATGTACTTTTAGGACTGCTGGGGCTCAAAGTTGCTGAGCTGCATGGAAATCTCACTCAGCCTCAACGATTGGATAATTTGGAGAAATTCAAGACAAAACAAGTTGATGTTCTTATCGCTACAGACGTAGCAGCCCGTGGTTTGGATATATCTGGGGTACAAACTGTCATAAACTTCATAATGCCTGCTACCGTGGAGCATTACATTCATAGAGTGGGAAGAACTGCTAGGGCAGGGCGTGCTGGGGTTTCAGTGAGTTTGGCGGGGGAAAAAGAGAGGAAAATAGTCAAGGAAGTGATAAAAAGGGCGAAAAAACCCTGTGAAAAGTAGGGTTATACCTACAGACATCCTCGATAAGTATAGAGAAGCTACAGAAGTTAGAGCCACAGATTGGCAGGTTCTTCAGGAAGAATATGAAGAAAGACTTCTGAGTAAAACTGAGAACCAGGCTAACAAGGCTGAAAAAATTGGTGAAAGGGAACAAGAGAGAACGTCCATGGTTCAGCCCAAAAAAACAGAGAAAAGATGAAAAGAGAGGCTGAGCTTGAAAAATTTCAATGAGAAAATCAATGCCAAGGGGAAAGAAAGGAAAAGGGCAAGAAAAAATAAAAAAGGTGGCAGAAAACCCCTCAAGATGAAGTCAGTAACGAGTTGAATAAAGTTGCATTGGCTCAGGCCAAGTTGGCTAAAAGAACCAAAACAGAAGAAAATCAGCACAGTGAAAGGCGATGTTTCAGTACTTCGGAGGTGGGGAAGAAGAGGAAGTCACATTTTGCAGATCTGGTTGACCGTCTCATAACAAAGTAAGAAACTCAGATATGATGCAAACTTCAAACAGAAGATGAAAAATAAGACCAAATTTAATAAAAAAGATGGAAAGAAGGGTAAAAGTTTTGGTCAACGAAGCAAAAAGAAACGAAAATAGACTATTTTAATTGTTATAAAATAATTTTCTAATGTTTGAATTACAAATATTGTTAAAATATCATTCCTTGTTTTTTCCTTTAATCCTTTCAACATTAACCATTGATTTTCAACTTGATATTTCAAAAAATTGCAGAAATAGAGAACTTTTGCAATGATGATGTGAAGGGACTCCTTCATAGAAAATATCTATTAATAAATTTATCAATAAGCTCATCAATTTCGGAAAACAAGTATTCAGACTGGAATTTTACGATTTAAAAAAGTGTGTTTTGGGTTGGGTTGGTCATTTCCTAGGGGATGAAGTAGGTAGGTATGTGAAATCACCGAAATGCTCCAGTCCACTAGGCCTTTTCATTCTAGAAATTTTTTTGTGGGCATGCTTCAACTTTTCGTACATTTTATACGTCATTGTTATCCTAACCTTTCTACAAGTTCAGAATTTCAACCATTGTATTAGTGCGAATTTACAGGATCCAATAAATTGGTCAATTTTGTGACCTTGAATTTTATTGATAGGTGTAAACAGAAAATTGTCATCAATTTGAACTTGACCAATAAATTGATGAGTTTAGAATTGGTTCTAATTTTTCATCAATTTTTAGTGACAATTTGCAGTAACTTTCGGCCATGGAGAGTGATTACCTGAAGACACTATTGTTGAAAAGCAGAGGCTTTGGTGAACGGTATGCTTGAAAATACATCCCCTTCTTCTGTTTACATTTTTATCAATGTATTTGTTACATGTATAAAATGAAGTTGATGAGGATTGATCAGTGATTTAGATCCTTTTTACACTGAATATTACTGAACTGAATTGTTCAATTGTTGGTGTTCCTCCTGTTACGAATATGGATATTATTTCGTATTTGCTTTTTACTCAGCTTTCCCAAATGCAGATGAAGCCCTATACAAGTTTAGAACCCATACATATTTTGAATCTGGCTTCCTTGTGAAGGTGAGAACAAAAATTCAGAATCATTCATATATTTTAGTTAGTCTAGTACCTATGTTTTTTCCTAGGCAGCAGATTTTTTCTAATGGGTACATGTACAGTTGCAAATCTTGAGTTATCCAAGTGAATTATTATAAATTAGGAATAATACATAAGCAATTTATAACTTCTGATCTGATCTATTATGTTTATTGCCACATTTGTTCATTATAAGAGACATTAATTTGATATTTAAGAATATTACTTCTCAACTTTCATAATAGTTCTTTCTAATCAATATAACTTTTTTTCAGGTCAAGTATTCACAAAGGGCAAATTAAAAACCTTCAGATGTTTGGTACATAATTGAAAAGGATGAAAGGATTTGTACTGCTCACTGTACTTGTATGGCCGGAAACAGTGAAGTAGGTGGTCATATTGGTGCTATATTAGAGGCAATGTCACGCACAGATTTGGAAGCTGTGTGGCCAATGCCATCCAGTCAAAAAATTTATTGGACGACTTGCCTCTTGCTCAGTTGTTTTAAAAAATTAAATGTTTCAAATGAATATATATAAATAAATATGTTTGTTTATTTGTTGTTTTACTGATTCAGTTGGTTACTCTTAATTTAATACCAATTATGAAAAAATGACACAATATTGATATTTGTATAGTACAATTTCGATAAATATCATAGAGCTCTTCTCCTCCTTGATAAGTCATTCTAACTGGTCAAAAACTTATGATTTGAAACTGTAGACACCGAGTGAAACCCGACTCTATCCCTGACGTGAAGGGACCCACAGTTAACTACAATGCAAATAAGGGGCATTTTTCTTCAGTTGAAGCACGAATTATAATCCAAAATTGAAAAAACTACTCAAATTCGCACAGAAAATCACAAAATAAACCCTTTTAGAGCTCAGCCAGTATTGAAACGACCGTTTGGTAGGTAGAGAGGGGGAAAACACGAGGACACGATTTGCTGTGCTACGGCGAATCTTCACCAGTGTCTTGGCATGCAGCGTTTTAAAGGTTAGGTTTGTTCAATTAATAAATAGTTAGTGCAGTTATTTATTCAACTTTGCAATAGTTTACTCGTTACCTTGCCAAAATGCCCAGTGGTAAGTACTATTCAGTAGCGGAAAAAGAAATAGGAGTGTTAGGAAAGTTATAGGAGTGTAAGATCTCTACGTCTCGTGAATCGCCTATACTAAATAGTTTGGTGCGCCTATGGAATTTCTATTAATAGCCATAGTTAGACAATGGTTCGGGTATCTTCGATAAAAATTGGTTGTTAAGTAGGGGAAGACCAAAGTGGTTGTTAGGTAGGGGAAGGCCAAAGTGGTCGTTTCAATACTGGATGAGCTCTACCACTATGGTCGCTTAAGCTGGATTTATAGTTAGACGGACTGTAAACGTAGACGCACTGCAAAAAGATCAACTATAGATTTTATGTACTCTTGTTTATAAATGAACGTAAACGCATGACGTAACGTAAGTGAAACGGACTGGAACGGAAGAGTTGGCCAACTTTCATCTTTTACACTACGTTTCTTGCGTCCGGCCAATCAAAATAAAGAATTATGTGTGATGTTTTTTACAAGACGTAATTATTCATTAAATACTGGAAGAGTCATTCACGTATACTTAAAAAATTGATCTGGATCAGCAGTCTTCATCTTTAAAAAATTATTGTAGGCATTCTCCACTTTTCTATTACGGTTTATGGGTCTTGTTTTGTAACGTCTTAGTCGCATAATTATTGTTCTTCGAGTTTGTCGACACTTTTCCAATGCTACTGCATACAACAACAGTCCCACGGCACCAAGAAGCATACCTTCATGTATTTCATAATCCATTGTGACACAGAAAACGAAGTATAGATAAATATTTAGAATATAATACAAATCCAAACCAACACAGGCTGTTTATGATTCGTGTAATGTGTAGGTTATGTTGAATATCACTATCACTTCTACCCATGCGCAAAAATTCCGTTCCGTCGATTTATAAATTCAGTAATATTTTACAGTCCGTTTGTTACGTATACAGTGCGTCTACGTTACAGTCCGTCTAACTATAAATCCAGCTTTATGAAGAATTGCAATGTGTGCCAACAGCCGCCATATTGCTTTCGTTTTGACAGGTCGATGGATTGCCTAATTAGTTGGATGCCCATGTGCCCGTTTTCTAGAATATTTTGATTTGCACATGAAGATTACCACCTAGAAAGCTCAGCAACAAACTTAGAAATAGGAAAAATGTTTATTATTTTCCATAATTCGAAATTGAAAAGGCCAATTTTTCCATCACATTAAAAAACGTACTGCTGGTGCCTCTGATGGTCGTATGTATCGTTACTTCACACAGTTCAAACTTTTACCGCTAGTTGCTTCGAAATGTGAACTATAATTTCATCTGCTTTCGTTTATACGTTGTACTTATATTTTTATCATCATAGTATTCTCAATTGTTACTGAAACATCACATTGAAAGTAAGGGTTAAAAGAAATAGTATTCACAATCAATATTCCTGATACAACCACAATTGGCGCTAGAGTTTAGGGAAAGTTATTCAAGTGAATGTCAAATCGAGTTTGAATTAAGGGGCATCTTTAAAATTTTGGGATTTGAGAAATTATTTCCACAAAATGTAATTTTTGAGGATCTAGCTGAGGCAGAGAAAAATTAAAGTAAGATCATGCGTGTTCCATATTCTACTAATTTTTCAACTGATGGGCAGGCGTGACATGTATTGGTTAATGTTCAGTTGCTCTAACTACGTCCCAGAGGAGAATGTTAGACAAGACAAACAAAATTAGACAGAGATAGAATTTTATCTTAACTTAAATGCCCCGAAGAACTGTCAGAATAGATACCCTTCTTTACCTACATCAAGGTAATTTTAAATATACAACTGAAGTGGTTACGGCAATACTCCATTTTGAATGACGTTTGTTCTGACACAGAATTGCCAATTCCACAAAATCTCAACATTGACCAGGACATTCAAGGAATAAATGATATTATTCCACTTAATAAAACGAGTTAACAAAAAATTTATTCATTTTTCTCCAATATTTTCGACCTTATCACTTATGTTGGCAGTATTGTCCAAATAAAACATAATTTAGAGCTGGCAACTGTGCCAACTCGAGTTAAAGGTCCGAGGCAATGAAGCGGCAAATCAAACATCAAAGAAAATGGTGGAGCTTCCTATCTGTGCGTATAATCCGTGACTACCCACTGCCAATATGACAAGGAAAGACATATATAACCCGACTTCACTTTCATTGCATTGCTCTTATGGCCAGTTATCAATATTCCCAGCTATATCCATTCCAAAAAGCACAACCATTGTCTAATGTATCTTTAGACTTTAGACAACGGCACAACGCTATATTCGAGACCGCAATCACCAGTAGATGACGCTATTCAGCGCCAACATATTGCTTTCAATTACGAATCATAGATGTCGTAAGAATTGCACATATCTCATCCCTTTTGGAAGAAAATGTAAACTTTCTCAATCTGAAAAAAGCTATTATTTTTCAGGAAGAATTTTTGTTGGTTTTTTGTTGCCGAATCAACCGAAAACTTCAATGGTACCAGGGTTATTATATATATAATACTGACAGGGTTACGTCGAAACCTCCATTTTGATGACGTCTGATGTGTGCCAGAATCGCCAACTTTATAGAACTTATTTTCAAATTTCGAAGAGTAACAAGGATGAACATTCAAGATGAACAAGGATGTATACAATAAAAACCTAAATAATTAGTATATGTTGGCAGCAGTGGCACACTTTCCTCACCTTACGTCTAGTCACCCGAACTCTCCTAAAGCTGTTTTATCATTGTATATAATATACAATGGTTTTATGCCGTAACCCTGTCAGTATATATATATATATAATATATATATATATATATATATATATATAGTAACCCTGAATGGTACAAAGAAAATTTGCCTGATATTAAAATTTCCGGCTTTTGCAGTTTTCTCAAATGCACAAAAAAATGTCCTCTCTTCAATTTGAATAACTGGAACAATTGAATTACCTTAAATGAGAATATAACTATAAAAGTACCTACTGAAATTTAATTTATTATAGTAATTAATCAATGTTCGTCATCTTGACATTTCAAAACACAAATAATAGTTGGCGACCGTTTTGCGACGGTTCGTATATCGGCTGTTTTCTATTTGAGGGAATCTTGAATATCGAATTTTACTTCCAATAATAGATGTCATTGAATCTTTTTACATTGAGGCATTGTCTAAATCTTTAGACAATGATCGAGGTTTCTGAATGTGCCTATCACCGATTCATACCCAGACAGCACAAATACATCTTAAAGACGTCTTTAAGACATCCACTCTAAGATGTTCGGGACGTCATCAAGACGTCCAGTGAAATCTTAAAGACGTCCAAAGGATGTCTTTAAGACGTCCAATGTTACAAAACGGGACGTCTTAAGGACGTCTCGAAGACGTCAATATGGACGTCTCCAAGACGTCCATAAAGACGTTTTTAAGATGTCTCTCGAATGTCCAGTTTATGTCCAATACGGACCTGAATGAAATCTTTTCTGGACATTAGAAGGACTTTAGTATTCAGTACATTTAAGGTTAGAAATATAATTGAGAAAAACAAAATTTGTACAATATTCTTTATTGAATTATCTAAACATTTTTGTTATTTTTGTATGATGTTCGATCTTCCGCTCTTCTCAACCAAGCCTGTATGGATTTCTCAGTTTCCATTCGATCCTTGAATATTCTTGTCATTTCACTGACACCTAGAACAATAATAAACTTTTTCAAATTATGAAATAAAATCAGGTTTGTCAGAACGTTCTTGCATCACATGGTAAACTCAGGATGTTTAGGTTATATTATGTTACAAAACCCAATTTGATAACAAGAGTGGTGTTATTTCCGTCTCATTACAGGAGTCATTACTATCATCTGAAAAACAAAAATGATCAGCTGATGGCGGATCAACAGCTTGTGCTTATGGTTCGTTTCCTAGCATGGATGAATGATTGGGAATGAAAAAATTATCATTTTGACTGTCTGCACCTGTCATTGCATTATTTACAATGGAAAAACTATTATTTTCGTCTTGTGCAACCGTCCTTGTATCTTTGGTCAGATTTATATTTTCCAGGGGTGACATTCGGTTTCCATTACTACCCGCCATCACGATGTTGGTTGAACTTACGCAATCATCCAAGTATGGACAAAAATTGGTATGCCTTTCGGGACGCATATAATATTTCTGTAGAGCCATTATAGTATATGGAGTCGACTTACCTCGATTGATTGTTTTTTTCGACGATTATCAATAACACTGTAACACATAAACAACGCAACCACAATAATTGGTACACAGTCCGAAGTCCAAATTGCTCGAGGAGAAAAGACGAAAGAGGACGAGAAGTCCCGACGCTCGACGATAATTTTTGCTGAACCCTTTTTCATTGTGCTTTTATGATTGGTTGAAAACTGACATTTGTCAAATCCCACCAATTGAAAGGTCGCTTAATCATTCTTCGTTACATGATATGGAAACCGGTGAAAAGAAAGCTTCAACATCAACAACCGCTCAATGAGATCGCATATAAAGGAGAAAAAATGAGGAATGGTCACTTCTTGCATGGGAAAATTTCAACAAAAACTATACAGTTATTCAAATTATAATGTTGTACAGATCATCTGTATACTTATTTAGGATTTTGTTTTCACTAAACATCATATACTGCGCCTCTTTCAGAAAAGCTTTGATGTCACTTTATTGAAAAAAAAAACAACATTCCTAACTTCTGAGGGACGTCTCGGAGACGTCCATTCATGTACGTCTCTAAGACGTCCAGTCATGTACGTCTTAGAGACGTCCATTTTATGCCTCTGGACGTTCAGGCATTATATGTACATAAATTGGACGTCTTTAGGATGTCTAGTGCTGTTTGGGTAGTAACAACATTGGCCACGTTTATTGGTAATCTTACCAAGTGTATGTGACCAAATTCAAACCAAATTTTTTAGTAATCGTTTATTTACATCGTGTTTTGTCAAATGAATACTTAACCAACTTGGTTCTGGTTTGGTATTTATTTAGTCATGTAACCAAGAGAGGTTTGAAACTCTGCTATCTAATTCGGAATTGTGTCATCTGTCAATGACAATGTCTGGATGTAAGATGTCTAAAAACCCTGGTGAATGAACTGATTCGATATTGTTTAGATTTTCGAGGGGACACCACCTGTTACTTCAACAGAGCTTCTCTCTGTGGTAGTCTGTGGTAGATGGCGCCGTCCAAAAATCTTTGTTTATTTTGTCGCTTAATGTCAGAACTTAAAATCTGACATCTGCAGCATCTTATATGAAATTATTTTCAGTGTTTCGGCGGTATCTATGCGTTTTTCATCTCTTTGATTTGAAATCTTGCTTAGCTTATTCCTGAGTTTGTACTTTAAAAAATCACTAGTTCATTAGTGCGTGAGGAATTGTTTATTTTCAGGTAGTGTAGTGTGTAAGGATACTTTTTGTAGAATGGGCCATATTGGTATTTTGTGTGAATAGTATAAAGCCGCAGATTCGAATATTCACCTGTATTCTGTACCAAAAGCAAGTACAAATCTTGACGAATTGAATAATAATAATATTTTCATAGTTCATCATATTGTATGCATTGAATTTTATATTTTCTGCAATTTAATGACAATTTCATTTCCAATTCTCCGCCTGTCAAAATGCAGTTAATCTCAAATTCAAATGATACAAAATACGAAAAACAACACGACAGTGCTTTCTCTGTGCAATGTTCGGGGGCTTCTAATTCTAGCTTTGCTATTGGTGAAGTTTGACAGATGTCTCTTTTCAACCAATAGCAAAGCTAGAATTTAAACCCGCCAACAGTTCGCCTCATAAAGAAAGCTGAGGAAATAAATATACCCTGTTACTAAATTGAAACGAAATTGGCGCCATCTGACACGCTAGTAATCTCTATTATCAAGTAGGCCAAGTGTCGCCAAGTCGATCCCAAACTTCTTCAGGTATAAGTGCAAGCACCAGGGTTTTTAGACATCTCATCTGGATGTCACTGAGCTCAGGCTCAGTCATTTTGAATTTCATTTCTTCAGCAATTTTTGTGAAGCCCCTACTCTTGTAAATGTCTAGGTATTTAAATTTTTTGCCATCCAAAATTGATGTAATTTTCTTGCCCAAAAATATTTGGAGAAACGCACTGGTTTCTTCATCTGTCCAATTAATACCTCTGGCCTTTTTTTCTTAGGAGGTACTGAACTGCAGCAACTCATTTTATATAAAAAATACTACCAAAAATATATTAAACAAATCACAAAACATATTTTTCACTAACACTCTCTCGCTCTCTTTTTTATGGCTATTGTTTCCATTCGGTTCATTCAGCCAGTGCGATAACCACAACAGAACGCTTAGCAATCTTTCAAACCAAAATTAACAGTCACGGTGGGTAAAACTTATCATACTGTTCACACCATCTTAGTCAACTTACTATTATAGTCTGGTACACAACAAATTTCGGTACCAAACCAAGCTAGTTACTTGACCAAGTGCACAGTTTATACCACACTGACTAACAGAATTTGGTTGGAATATAATCATTAGTCTGCATACCAAGGCACGGTATAAACGTGGCCATTATCTACTAAAGATATATAGTCAGTCAACCATACGGATATTGTCTGAAGATTTAGACAATGATACGGGTTTATCATTGCATAAGATGAGGCCTATCAATAGATGGCATTAGTCCATTGGTACCCAAAAATGGGATATTTGATGTCTGAGTGAGATGGAACATATCATTTTTCTTTAGCGCCTTTTTTTAAAAAAACGGAAGTTCTGAACAGTTTTCCTGAAAGTTTAATAAAGGGCCCCCACGAATTGCATCCAATGCATTTTTCCACATACATTAACTTACTATATATCTTCAGATAATGGTATAAACAAACAAGCAAATGAATTAGGTAAGGCGTAAAATGATGGCATCGAGTTGCGCGGTGATATTCTGATAATTTTTTTGAAGTAATTTTTAATGATCTTCGTTGATTGTTTGTTTGGCGCCGACTCAAAATTAGTTACTTACATTAGTTTAGGAGCTTAGTTATTGAGACTAAGAAGGTTTATTTTATTTTTTACTTATCAGTTCCGTATTTAGTCGGTTTAATTTTTTGTTAAAAAGT
Organism: Gonioctena quinquepunctata; assembly: GCA_018342105.1. NCBI lineage: Eukaryota > Metazoa > Arthropoda > Insecta > Coleoptera > Chrysomelidae > Gonioctena > Gonioctena quinquepunctata. Next base: position 65,161 of record JAFIRS010003216.1, on the reverse strand, counting down.
TTTTATTTTTCATTTTTTTGTGGCTGAAATCTACTATTACTACCTACTGTTTTTTATTACTCAAAAATTACTTACTTCAACTATTACCAGTTGAATAATATGATTATCTACTTTTACTATTTGTTGTAATATAAATTATTTTTGTTGTTCTGGTTAGTTTATTTCATTACTTTGTATATCATTCCATCCTCTCATAGAATATAATGATTGTGACGGATGTAGAACAAAAATAATGACAGTAGCGATCTGCCATTGTCAACATACACAAGTGAAAAATCAATTATCCCCTATTTTTCCACCCGTAGGGATGAATAATTTCATTCGAAATCCAAATATGAGGTATACCCTATCTATTAAAAAAAGAATCATCCAAATCGAAGAACCCAGTACAAAGTTATGCCTGATAGAATCGGTTAACGGACCAGAATTCAGAGGGTGAGTGATTAATATCCTTCATTTTGCTACCCTTAGGGGTGGATTTCATCTTTCAAATTCAAATGCGACCAACCTCAAAGTACACCCTATCTACTGAAAGAAGAATTATCGGAATCGGACATCTCAGTAGAAAGTTATGCGTGATCATACATAAAAAAAAAATACGCATCGCGTAGAAAACCTCCTCCTTTTTGGTTTCGTCGGTTAAAAAATTAAATATACGCGTCGACTAGAGAACCTCCTCTTTTTTGGTTTCGTCGGTTAAAAAACATAAACAATGACGATGAATGAAAGGGTGAAGGGAGTTTCCCAAAAGAGTTTTGGCGTTTTTTGATAGTTTAAGTTTGCTTGATGGTTTCTTGTATACTCTGAGTTGGTCGGAAATCTAGCTACCAATTTTGTCCAGTAGATGACACATCACTATTCTCCTATTTCAAAATTTAATTCAGACATTCTGCATCAACTCACTTTTTGTTCGAGGTTATATTGAACGATGGAAGATAGTGATTAAAGTTTATCTTTCAGTCATATCCTTGTCAAAAGCTAAACATGTCAAACCCAATGACTTCTGTGACGTTACTCTACAATATAAAAAAATTAGGGAGTAGCTTTGTTACCCTTTTCAAATCAGTGGATGTGTCACATTTTAAGCGACCTAAAAATCGTAAATGAAATATAACAAAGCATATTTGCTAACCTTGATCCAGTTGATGGATAAAAGTAATTAGGTTTCGAGGTAAGCATAGAAACAAAGATGAATCAGTAGTTGGGGAGTAGTTGTCAGGCCTGGGTGTGGGTTACAAGTTAGAGTTGGGAAGTGCCCTCCCCTGAGAGAAAGAGCTGGAAGCCAGCGAAGTGTAGAAATGTAGTTTCTATTTTTGAGCTGCCGTTCTGGCAGCGTTGCATATATAGTCCTTAGGTGTAAGTATATTTTTGTAAATATTTCTGATGGTAATGAATATGGTATGTTAGTTTTTGGATTCTGAGTTCATAATCTGGTTATCATAAAATCCCCCTGAGCTACCAGCCCCCTTTAAGGCCCCTATGGCCATACATACTTATGCCCGGTGCCTCCACCATATGTCATTGATTGAGGAATATCAATGGAAACCACATTAACGAAGCGATTGTTTTGAATGGAGAGTTGATGTATTCGATAAACTGTTTAAAAAATGAATTATTTAAAAAACTATTTGCTCTAAACCTTTTGATGACCGTATGAAATTCCATATCTGTGTTTTTTGCCGTTTTCTGTACAGTCAAAGTATCGACTAAGACTCTGCAAAATTTGATCGTTTTTACAATAATCATGTATTCAACAGAAGTGAAATATAATTCATATCCACACTATAATTTTGTATATTTTTAGTTTTGGTGAAACGATTATGGCGGAAAAAATCAAACTCGACTCGAATGGAGATTGGGTGATATTTATTTCTTGACGACAGTGGAGAGGGAAGTATTGTATACTTCAATCACTTGGAATTTTTCCTCACAAACAAAATTCTACGAGGACGTAAATCTCTAATTCTTGAACAGTGTTTTCAAATCCAAATAACAAAGCTGTCAACAGCGTTTGAAAAAAAAAACGAAACTCAGCGGTCTCTATGACACTCCTATTTCGGCTATATCGCAGCAGAGAGGCGGCCGCTTAGACACACCCATGCCTGCGTATGTAACGCTAAATCCGCAAGGTCTGCAGTTTACTTCTAATAAAAACTCGCGCGACGGGGAGGGGGGTTAGGTTCGCGTCAAATAAGTCAGCTGAAAGTTATTTTAATTCATTTTTCTGGGTAGCACCCGATTTTAAGATGCCCAACATTATTAATGAAATAAAATTGGATTTTAAAGATGTTCTACTCAGACCTAAAAGGTCTACAATCAAAAGCAGAAACGATGTGAGTAAAATTATTGACGATTTGAAGTATTGATTTATTTTCTGTAATATTTCATTTTGGCTTGTGCTTTTTGAAAAGTTTGCATAATTTACCGAACAACTCTTCCTAAATTATAGTCATCTCTTTATACAAGCTGATTTTTCAATCTAAAAAAACGACGCTCGCTTGGAAATTTAAAAAATACTATAGGTATACCTAGATATTTGGATATATTTCATAGCTGGATTAGATTTCGAGCATCTGCTTTGAAATTATTTTAACTGATTGACGTTATACTAATTGCCAAGTTTATTTATTGAACAATTGCTTTACCTTGACCTCGACCTTGGTCCTAAAAAAATTGAAGGGAGTTGCGATAAGGCGCAAGCTTTTGATTTGGACTAAACATGGCGATACGTGCCGCTACTCCTATCGAATTTTTGTCGAGGGTAATACAGTGACCGGCAGAAAGTACGCATCATATGGGAAATTCTTTTAATAATAAATTTTGACGAATATCGATATGTGCAATCGCTTCTGCATCAGCAACCCCAAAAGACGTTGTACAGTGCCGTTCGTCTTTTCGTGTTTGGAGGAAATTTAAAATTAAAATAGTTTCAAAACACTTAGTTGGAAAATATCGAAAATGTTATTCGAAAGTTGTTCAGAACGTTATTTTATATGCTATGTCAAGTTTTGAAAACATCTGAGATAAAATTAAAATCAATTTTTTGCATATAAAATTTCAATTTGGAAAATACATTTTAGACAAAGAAACTCATTAGTAAGCCAACAGTAATATTTCAATTGATATTTTGTAAATATTCGCAGCTATTTCTATTTTATTCGGAAAAAAAATTGAAATCTATGGATTTGCCATGTATTCAGCTGCTTCATAAGAGGTCAATGAAATATCTCCAGGACATTATAGTCCCGATACTGTTCATTATTAATAAAGATGGTTCTTTGTCAATGATAAACAGTATCGGGATTATAATGTCCTGAAGATATTTCTGTGACCTCTTATGAAGCAGCTGAACACATGGCAAATCCACAGATTTAAAATTTTCTTCGAATAAAATAGAAGTAGCTGGTGAATCTTCACAAAATATTATTCAAAATATTACTTTTGGGCTTTACTAATGAGTTTCTTTGTCAGAAATATATTTTTCCAAATTGAAATTTTTTTTGTGGCAAAAATTGATTTTTATTTTTTTATCTCAGATTTTTTTCCAAACTTGTACATAGCTATAAAATGTCGTTCTAAACAACTTTTCCTAATAACATTTTTCAATATTTTCCCAAATAAGTGTGTTTTGAGACATAATTTTTAAATTTTTTAAATTTCCCGCCAAACAAGAAAAGACGAACGGCACTGTACAACATCTTTTGGGGTTTCTTTTGATGCAGAAGCGATTGCAGGTATCAACATTTGTCAAAATATTATTTAAAAAAAATTCCCATATGATGCGTACTTTCTGCCGGTCACTGTATATCATTTACATTAGAAAAAATGATTATATCTTTAGACGATGGTAATATCATAAGTGCTAGTGGTATTCTCCACCAAAAGTGAAAATGGCAAACTAATTGCAAGTGTATAATATGAAAACTAAGGACAACCTAAGAATGGGAAACTTTTTTTAAAATTAATTTTACGAAAAACAAAATTCCTTTTCATAAAAAAATAATATTAGACTATGTCAACTTGAAATAGCTTTTACAGGATGGTCACAAAATAGTAAAATTTATAATTGGACCAAGAGAGAAAACAAACTGAAGTGAGCTGAAGTTTTCTTGATCGGATTCGTCAACGAATTTCCTCTTTACCAAAACAAATTTTCAGTTTAATATATATTTCTACTGATTTCTGTCAAATAATGAAAATAAAAATAATTATCGACCAAAAACATGGGAGAGTGCAATGTATTAAATACCCTCTTCCTACAAATGTAAAAGAAATGAAAAGATCAAAGCATAAGACTGAAGAAAATTGTCAAAGCTTTTTTCAAAATTTCTATAAAAGTAGGTATTTATTTTTGAGCTCGATAATATGCCATAAAAGAAACTGATGACACATAATTTCATTATGACGTGTGAAAAAAGAATTCGTGTAGCTTCCTCAACGTCTGGCTGAAATGTGTATAGTAGTAAACTTTTTTTTCTCTCGTAGGTGAACCTTTACAGAAATATAACATTCAGGAATTCCAAACAAACTTACAATGGCATTCCTGTCATGGCATCCAATATGGACACCGTCGGTACCTTCCAGATGGCAAAAGTTCTCTCAAAAGTACGTATTTCGAGAATATGATAGCAGATTGTCCACTTACTTACATCTATGATCAAACACATAAGATCATTTGCTATTCCCGATAATACATCAATCCCAGTTAGAAAATATATATATATATATATATATATATATATATATATATATATATATATATATATATATATATATATATATATATATATGTTTGAAATAGTTTTCTTGAATACTTCCTTTTTTTTTTTCGTAGTTTCTTGGGTTATTGGATTCGACAATTATTGAAACATTTATATTGGTAAAGACGTTTCGTCCCGGGCCTGGGACTTCTTCAGTTTCATTTATTTCATGTTAGGTATATAATTCTATAATAGAAAAAAAAAAAAATTTAATATTAAGCTTGAAAACTGTATTTTGACACAAATTTTCATAACTTCAGTTTTATTTCCAAGGCACACTATGGTTTTTTTCTTTGTCAAAAACGGCAAAAGTTTATTAGGCAATTTTTGTTTTCAAGTTTGACTACACCACTGGATTTGTAGTAGTTATAAATAAAAACCATCAAAATTTCATAAAAAAATATTGGTTAACAACGAAGTTACAACAACTTCAATTTTGGAAACAAAGTATTTGATTATAATTTTTATTTAGATTATAGACATATTAAAAATCTGGCAACACTGCCGATACAAAGTAGATCACCTGTGAATTTGTACAGTTAAAATCCGAAGTCAATAGCTCATTCCGTTCTACAGTTATAACTCCCGAATATATGGTAATGTGAGCGATTTAGGTTGAAGCGATTTTGTAATAAAAATCTGACTAGGCCACTGGATTTGTAAATTATATTTTCTTAAAATCATTTATTTAAGTGTAGGTTATAAGTGTATTCGAAAAGAACAGAAAATTTGAAATTCATTTTCCACTTATACAGTAGTACATTCTTCCATAGCCGATAAAAACGAAATGAACAGAAACAAGTTTTAAAGTATTTATTCAACAATAAAACGTCATTAAGCAAATACTAAAACTAAAATAAACATTACTGTAAAATTAAATATTTGAATTTTTGTGGCTTCTACCAAACCTCCATTTAGTTCAACACATTTATCGTATCTCTTCCGAATATTTTTTACACTATTTCTTATTTGTTGAGGTGTAATTTCGGCACAAATCCAGAGGCGTAGTCAGATTTTTATTACAAAATCGCTCACATTACCATATATTCGGGAGTTATAACTGTAGAACGGAATGAGCTATTGACTTCGGATTTTAACTGTACAAGTTCACAGGTGATCTACTTTGTATCGGCAGTGTTGCCAGATTTTTAATATGTCTATAATCTAAATAAATACTTTGTTTTCAAAATTAAAGTTGTTGTAACTTCGTTGCTAACCAATATTTTTTTACGAAATTTTGATGGTTTTTATTTATAGCGACTACAAATCCAGTAGTGTAGTCAAATTTAAAACAAAAATTGCCTAATAAACTTTTGCCGTTTTTGACAAAGAAAAAAACCACAGAGTGCCTTGGAAATGAAACTAAAGTTATGAAAATGTGTGTCAAAATACAATTTTTAATGTTTAATTATAAAAAAATATATTCTTTTATATTGATTGAAAAATGCCTATTTTACAGGGGTGGTTCCATTTTAAATGGGTCACACTGTATATACAGGGTCCTGCAACAGTGGCGCGGTGTTCCATATCTCTATTTAGGAAACAGATAGGAATCTATATTTCTATAATATTACCTTATTGCTCGAGCCGACAAAATAAAAAAATTGTCGGTCACACAGGGTGTTCAATTTTTTCTGGGCGGATCCCAACTGTGTTTTTTAAAATGGCAACCTATATTTTTTATCGCTATTTCGGTTTCTACATAGAAAATAAAAGATACTTTATGTATATCTTCACTTCGAAAATATTGACGGTTTTCGAGATTTCTAGCATGACAGGTTTTTTTTCCAATATTCGTCACTCAGAATATTTGAATGTGTAAAAACAGGGCAGGGACATGAATCCGTAATCTATAAAATATTGTTTACAAGAGTCTCTATAGCTCAGGTTGAATATCAGGCGTATGACCCTTTTTTGTGAAACAAATATTTTATTTACATCAGTTCAGCAATCCCACAGAGCTTGTATGATGAATCTGAGTGTACAGTTGCATAGAAGACGTTGATGAGTTGATTTTGATTGTCTTATCGCGTAATATCCACTATTGACCTTTTAACTTATCTGGCTTATGCAAGATCCGAAAGTCATTTTACTATTAGTATCGGTACCTAGGAATCTGGTACTATTTGACGATTCGACATATTCATTGCCAACCTTCACTCAAAAATCATAAAAAAATCTGAACAAAAACTGCATGAGTTGTTTTACTAGAGTTTACGATCAAAGAGTTTTTGTAACACCAGGTCGTAAATTCATGTGACAGCAGAATTAGCTTTTGTTGCAGTTCCACAGAACTATCAGAATCAGCTGCTAGTGTAGTATCATCTGCATATAAAAACGATATGATCTGTACTCACATGTTTTGGCATATCTTTGATGAAAAATAAGTGGACCCAAAATGGATCCCTGTGGGACTCCTAGATCCATGCTAAATGGAGAAGAATGACAGTCTTCCACTTTCACGCGTATTTTTCTTTGAGACAAGTATGACACTATCCACGAAAGGAAGTTGCCTCTGAAACCTATTAGTATAGTTTACTCTGAATGATTTTGGGATCAATGATATGAAATGCTTTTGATATTATGATTATCCGCCTCTATAATCGAGATTTTTTTCAGCATGGTTTGTTCACCTGTATACACAAATACTACACTGTAGAAGACTGGGAAAAATTCGCAAAGGAAAACCCCGACTGCTTGAAAAATTTGGCAGCCAGTTCGGGTATGACCGATTGCGACTTTGTCCGGTTGTCAAAAATTTTGAACGCCGTCCCAGAACTGAATTTCGTTTGTTTGGACGTAGCCAATGGCTACTCACAGCATTTCGTAGAGTATGTGAGGAAAGTTAGGGCCGCTTTTCCCAATCACACCATTATTGTAAGTACAAAGCGTGTGTAGCATCATTGTCTGAAGATATAAGGTCAGTCAACCATTTGGGTTTATCATAAGATAAGATGGGCCCATCAGTAGATGGCGTTAGTCCGTTAATACCCGAAAAAATGAGACATCCGATGTCCGAGTGAGATGAACAAATGCACACAATCATATTTGACATTTATCCTTACTGCCTTTTTCGGAGAAGAAACGGAACTATACTTTTGAACAGTTTCCCTGAATGGGCCCTCGAATTGCATCCAATGCTTTTTCCACAGACATTAATTAACTGACTATATATCTTTAGACAATGGGCGAGGAAATGAAATTTTCAAAATATTTTTAATGGATTCTACAGCTTGTGATAAGTCTGTTGGTAAATTTCTTTCTTTTTTTGAGTTTTCTAAAACTTGAAAAAAAAAAAAGTCGGCAAAATTCAAATGGCTTCTTTCTAGCGCCATTGCAAAATGTTGTGACGTAATCACCCGATCAACCAATCCCATAGTTGACAGCTTCAATCAATTTTGCAACGTTGCCGTGTTTTCAAATCTTAAGCCGCGCCTCCATAGCAAGAATAAATGATTGGCATTCTCTTTATCAGAAATCGTTTTGATGAACCGCAATTATTCATAATATCAAAAATAACAAGGTTTATGTGAACTGTAAAATCGACAATATATTGTTTTATGACAGATCGAATGTTTTTACACCCTTCAAATCCGCCATCGTTGCTTGACATTGCAAATAGTGTTCTAGAAGAAACTTGGCAACATTGCCGTTCAATGTCACAATCAACCCGATTACGCCTATTGGCTGCTCGGTCGTTTACGTCACAAAGAGCGCCAATATTAGCAGCTAATGTAATTGAAATTTGACTCAAAAAATGTTTTCTGGGTACATTTATACATGCGTTATGTATGTGAAAGCATATTTAATGCGATACTAATTTCAAAGAGAGTTGAGAGGAAATAAAAGAGAGTTAAGAGGAGAAGAAAGAGATATTATTCAACATACCGAAAATTATTCATAGACTATAGAAAACGAGTGACTATATGTATATCTAGATGATAAGGACACATTGTTTACTTTTTGAAACATTAATGTTCATATGATTTTAGCCGCTATACACTTGAAACTTGTTGAATCTCTTGTGATTGTTGATATTAATGAAAATTCTGGTTTACCTGGTGAATATTCTGTTGACTATTGTAGTCCTCGAGTGAAAAAATGAGTGATTCTAGTTCAAATCATTATTGTTGTGTACCTCAATGTGACTCTTGGGCAAAACGATCCCGTTGTACTGGAATAAGTTTTAATCATTCTCCGTGAGAAAATAAATGTATCATACTGGTGCAGACTAATCTACGATTGAGTGAGTCTATAGACAGGCGACGGGCTCTTGGGATCTTGAAGAAGAATACAGTTCCTTTCCCAAAATGTTCCTGTATCGTGTGTGGCCAAGAAAAAAAGTGAAAAAAAGAACCTTCGAAGAGAGTTGAGAAGAAAAAAAAGAGAGTTAAGAAGAGAAAAAAGAGATATTATTCGACATACCGAAGATTATTCATACAGTATGGAAAAAGAGTGACTATACAGTGCTTCTCAAAAGTCCCCTCCCCCCCTCTTATTTTTGGAACGATTATACATAAACGAGTGAAATTTGGAAACTGAATATTAAAGGTTGTAAACTTCCCTACTAGTGATGATAGATGACGAAATCGTCAAAGATGACGTCACAAGGCCATTGTGACCAATAATTTTAAATGGAACCCTACGGCAAGCGACACCTCTTTTAAAAGGTATCGAAAAAACCTATTCAATGATACTAATTTTGTTTGTGTTTATGGCAGTTTTAATGGCTCATTAGTAAACATTAAAATTTAAATTCCATTCAGTATGATATTCATTACAGATTTAAGAATCAGTATCTACTTAAAGAAATTGCTCGAAGTGACCTCCATTTACTTCCTGACACTGAAATATCCTATTTTTAAACTCTTCTCGTACTTTTGCAAATGTGTCTGCGGAAACAGCCTCACATTCTGCAACAATACGTTGTTTGAAAACGTCAATATTGTCGGGTTCAATGGCGTAAACCTTCGATTTAAAGTTCCCCCATAGAAAAAAATCCAAAGGTGTGAGGTCCGGTGATCGAGCTGGTCATTCCGTTGAACCTCGTAGTCCAATCCATCTACCACGATACTCCTCATCCAAATATCGTCTTACTGCACCGTAATAGTGTGGAGGAGCACCATCCTGTTGGAATGTTATTTCCAAATTGCCGAATTCATCTGGATTATCTTCCAAAATTTCAAGGATTAACGGTTCTATTGCGTTTTGCAACAGCTCCAGATAAACCTCACCAGTTAAATTAGTATTTAAAAAAGAGGCCCAACGATGTGGTTTCCCAGGATACCTGCCCAAACATTCACCTTCTGGGGAAATTGGGTATGTGTTTCACGAAACAGGCGAGGATTTGCGTCACTCCAATACCTCACATTCTGTGTATTTACATTTCCATTTAGATAAAAAGTACTTTCTTCACTAAAACAAATTGTTTTGACATAGTCTGGCTGTTGGTTAGTTTTAGTTTCCATATTTTCACAAAATTCTAGTCTTCGGTCTGGGTCGTCGTCTGAGAGTTGATGAACCATTTTTAATTTGTATGGATGAAATTTGTTTTTTTTTCAACACCCTGTGTACTGTACTTCGACTGACTTCACAGGTAGATGCAACGTGAGTTGTTGAACAAGTAGGATTAACTATTACTTCTGCCAGTATATCAATTTTTTTCTCATCAGAAATTTGTGGTCTGCCAGATCGTTTCGCATCATTAATACTACCCGTTGTTTCAAACTTACGAAGAAGCTCCCTTAAATAAGTCCTCGAAACGGGGCAATCGGAAATCTCTCATTAAAAATGCGTTCTCTGCATGAATATTTTGTCCAGTTTCACCAAGAATTAGGATCGCTGCTACTTTATCACCTAAAGCACGTACCATTTCGCTCCTTGAAGCACTTAAACGTTCGGCTCACAACAGTTTAACAAATTATTAAAATGTACAACAATATTAAAAGTACCAAAAGCTGCTAAAACAATTAAACGTTCGATCAACAATACACAAATTATTAAATGTACAAAAACTTGGACAATTACAAAAACGTCGAATTAGGGAGACTAACGAAAACGTCAGCTTATTTGACAACTATCCAGAGGCGGAGCTCGAATTTGGAATTTTAGTATCAACTGATTTAATTCATCACAGCTTTGCGTTTTTTAAAAGCAAGTTGCCAAAACTGCCATAAACACAAACAAAATTGGTATCACTGAAAAGGTTTTTTTCGATACCTTTTAAAAGAGGTGTCGCTTGCCGTACGGTTCCATTTAAAATGATTGGTCACAATGGCCTTATGACGTCATCTTTGACGATTTCGTCATCTATCATCACTAGTAGGGAAGTTTACAACCTTTAATATTCAGTTTCCAAATTTCACTTGTTTATGTATAATCGTTCCAAAAATAAGAGGGGGGGGAGGGGACTTTTGAGAAGCACTGAATAGGTATATCTAGGTGATAAGGACACATTTTCACACCATCTTGTTTGTTTTAGATGAAATTAAAAAACACCTTTTTTTTTAGTTTTATTTTCAATTCGAACATTCACAAATAATGTGTAACATTTCTTCAAAATAATTCATAACAATAATTCCCGGTGACTTCACTAATTCACTAAGCTGTCCAGAAACTTTGAAAAATATTTTTTTAGACCATACTTTGTCTCCTTCAAAGTGAGTTTTCGCAAATGATATTGTCTTAAGATTCAAATACACCACTTCACTAGAGTCTTCAAATGAATAACACTATACAAAAAACTGGAAAATAATACTAAATAGAAATATTTTAAGAAAAACTCCAAACACAAGTGTATAACCTCTGAGAAAACAGACAAACAATGTACGTATGTCTGGTTTGAATTTTCGCCACTCTGGCGCTGGCATCTAATTTTGAATTCCCAATAGACACCATTCAACATTGGAAATCGTATTTTGCGGTAAATTGTTTTCAGATCTGTAGAATAGACACAGTAACTAAACTATAAAATAGATGAATAGCAGAAAACAAATACTTTCCTGGCTAGTACCACGCAGCCTGGTATGAAAAAAATTGAGCGATAAAACCCTTAGCACTTATGATATTACCCTCGATCTAGCACTTGGGATATTACCCTCGATAAATTTCAAATGGACTTGTTTCCCATATTTGCCGCCCCACATAATTTCTAAACGAGCGTTTCGAATTTTTCGTATTGCGTTGCCAATCGTTGGAAATTGTAGAATTTCCTAAATTGTAACCCGGGATTTTTATTTTTTTTTCAGGCAGGCAACGTAGTGACAGGAGAAATGGTGGAAGAATTGATTTTATCCGGCGCTGATATCATAAAAGTTGGGATTGGTCCGGGATCAGTCTGTACCACTCGTATCAAAACTGGAGTGGGATATCCCCAATTATCGGCTGTGATAGAATGTGCTGATGCAGCCCATGGTCTTCAAGGTCATATAATATCAGTAAGTATTATATTCAGTTTCGGTAAGTGATTTAGCATTTCATAAAAATGTCTAGACATACTTTGGGTTTTATTGTTAATAGTCCAGAGGCGTCCTTGGCAGAAAATGTATAGTGGACTGATCTATTTGAGACCATTTCAAACGAACTTCTGTCGATCAAAAAAGAATCCGAGTTCATTGTTCCTGATATTCGAAGGAGGTGATAGAGAAACTATTGGAGTTTTGGAAACAGATTCGCAGTATTTTACAATTACAAGCTTTTATTTAGTTTCACCTGTCCGGTTTCTGTCTGTCTGTAATCAAATCTTGCAAGTTAAATTTGACCCAATTCAGTTGCCCGATTAACGTGAAATTTGGCAGGTGTTCATAGTTCCCGTGACAATGCATTATGGAATTTTTGTTAGAGAAAAAAACAAAATGGCGGCTCTAAGATAGCGGACGATATTTGTGTCTATTGTCCGATTCGACTCAAATTGGGGGGTCGACAATGATGTATTTTTGTCAAAATTCATAAAATCAAAATGGCTGCTTCAAGATGGCCGACGATCTCTGTGATTATTACAAGCTTTTATTTAGTTTCACCTGTCCCGGTGTCTGTCTGTTATCAAATCTTGCAAGCTAAATTTGACCCATTTCTAGTTGCCCGATTAACATGAAATTTGGCAGGTGTTCATAGTTCTCGTGACAATGCATTATGGCATTTTTGTTAAAGGAAAAAACAAAATTGCGGCTCTAAGATGGCGGACGAGATTGTGTTTATGGTCCGATTCGACTCAAAATTGGTATGTAGGGGTTTTCGGGGTCAAAGATCATGATTTTTTTGTCAAAATCCATGAAATCAAAATGGCGGCTCCAAGATGGCGGACGATCTCTGTGGTTATGGTCCGATTCTATTCAAAATTGGTATGTGGGGGTTTTCGGGGTCGGAGATTATGAATTTATTCATATATTCATATTCATATATTCATAAATTCATGATGGACAAGATAATGGACAAGTTTTGTGATAATGGACCGTTTCTATTCAAAATTGGTATGTCGAGGTTCTTAGGGACGGAGATCATGAATTTAGTCGTAGATTATTGATTTTTTGTCAGAATTCATAAATTGAAGATGGCAGCTCCAGGATGGCGCACGAGTTAATCTTTAGATGGTTTCCTCATTGAAGAACTAGATAGCTCAGAATTTACAGGAACAAGGCCTCATAATGACGATGCATTAACAAAAATATATAGATTAAGGCGTATTTACTTAAGGCCCGGTTGTTCAATGCGAGTTTAAACCGTTGATTATCTAAACTAGGATTATTAATCAACTATGGATTAGAACGTTTTGCATTTTTCAATGAAAAACTAATCCTGGATTCCTTAACTCATTGTTTTCATATGTTGGCAACACATTTTTCCGTTGGTACCTTCATTCGGACCGTTCAGAAACATCAACATTGAATCAAACTTAACCTAAGAATTCGTAGTTTTGTCAAAAGTATACAGAAAAATAGATCGAAAACAGCCAAGTGTATTATATAAATTGTTAGGCGTCTCTTAAGAAAAATATTACTCATCATTTCACTCGTAAAAAAATTCCAAGATATTGTAGAATGTAAAAAACGGACGCAGTTACTAATTCGCAAAAAATTAAGTTTGGGCTATAATAAGTAATGAATACAATACCATCTGCGGAGGTCCCAAAAAAAGGAATTGCATCTTAACAATAAAGGACTAAATTTCTACTTGGGCTTGCCAAGCAGATTTTGTAGATTTACAAAAACGATCATTCGAAGAACACAAGTTAAAATTAATACACATGAAAGAAAAACACCAACTTTCCTTGGAACTACAAAGGGAGGAGTAGAATCTAGAGAAAACCCATATGATTGAGATATATAAACAAACATTATCTTTGAAATATAACTCATCAACCATCAATAAATCAACATTTGCTTGAGATTCCTGAGAACAGATCATGTAGTTTTTCATTTTGCATTTGTGATGACTTAATTTTAGGTTTTTATGTCAAACGTTTTTGGTATGAAAAATCAAGATTTGTTTTTTTGGAAGTTGTATTTTGGTTACGATTTTGCCTTTGTAGTAAGGGGTGATTTTTTGTATTTCTGTTAGTTGCGGACGATTTCTTTAGGCAAGCGAAATCTATTCAAAAATTATTCTTCTGTCCATTCTTCCAAATGGTTTCTAGGTATCGTAATTTCAGGTGACTTTGGCTTACTTGAATTCAAAGAATGTACGATTAATTTGTAAAAATAAATTGGTATTATATACCAAAATATTGATCTTTGACCACTCTTTCAAATTGAGACCGGAATAGAAAATCAATAAAAATAATAACTATCTGAATAAAAATGCAAATTTTTAATTTCAGATTTTTTCTTTTAAGTTAGGGTCCTTTCAGAATATCTATCAGATGTAGTCAATGTCCAGCGTGGCTTTAGCCGGGGAAGTAGTTGTTTTCTGTTAGACATTCACAAAAAATAACTTAATTTTTATCGTGGATTTTTCAATTCACAGAAAAATCTTTCTATTCAATATTTAATTGAGAATGTTTCCCTTTTTAGCTATTAATGTGATTAAGACTTTGTATGTGGATATATAAAAAAACATGGTGTGCAAAGTCACCCGCATACTGAGGGCTGGCTTTGACCCATGGCTTAAATTTTGGGTGATTTAAAAGTAATCCGACGGATAAAATAAGCAAAATAAATTTGCCCATAAAAACGTTATTTAATTTTTAATCATCATATGAGTAAAAAAACATTGCTAGTTGCAGACAAATTTTATGCAAGTTGAATTTGGTTGCAAATGACTCCTAAATCGAATACAGTGTTGCAGGTATATATACAATAGAATCACGAAAAATCAATCCGATAAAAAAACAGGCTTACATTTTTTATAATTAATAATGTCTATTTCTGAAAATGAGCCAAAGTCACCCAGCTGGGTTAAAGTCACCCGAAATTACGGTACATTGTCTAAATACGGGTATCTTTCTTCTTGGGGCAATAATATCAAATTTTTTTAAAAAATCGTCTGTTATATCTACGAACATCTTTGCAGTCGGGTATAAAACAAAAATATTCAACACAATAATAATTTTCAGAATAGTCAATGTCTATTGAAATGTCAAACAATCAAATAGGTTAGAATCGGCAAATTATCTCCTTAAACCCCCGAATTCATGAGATTAACTTAAACCATGGTTAAACTAGGTTTATCTCATAAACCCGTATTGAACAACTGAAACAAAATTGGTAATCCTGGTTTAAGCCAAATCACTTGGTCATCCTTGATTGAACAACCGGGCCTAAAAAGCACAAAATAAAACAATTAATAAAAAAACCTTTTCAAAGACAAGCTTTTATTCGAATGCGCTGAAAAGTAAAAAATAATTGTTTTGGATGTGCGACGTAGGTTATTCCCTGAGTTATAGATTCAAAAGCTTGTCGCTTTTGTATTTGAACTGAAAACTTTGCGCGACAAGCCCTTATTTTTTACTTTTTGAATAAAAGCATGTCTTTAAATATGTTTTTTTCATTAATTATTTTATTTCGTTTTGTGACTAATGTCAATAAAAACCTCGCTGTGGTACACTCTCACTTGTTGACCGCTTTTTTGTTTTCAGGATGGTGGCTGTACGTGTCCGGGCGATGTAGCCAAAGCCTTTGGGGCGGGGGCGGATTTTGTGATGGCTGGAGGAATGTTTTCAGGACACGATCAATGCGAGGGAGATATCATTGAAAGAAACGGAAAGAAATTCAAATTATTTTATGGCATGTCTTCCAATACTGCGATGCAAAAACATTCAGGTGAAGAAATTATTTATTTTACACTTGCATTTCGCATAGCGATCTGTATGAAAAACTTTTATCGCTCAAATTTTTTTTGAAATTTTTGAGAAAGCAATTTGCCTGGAAATTTTACCGAGTGCGATTTACGGTCTTATTATCTCTTCGATAATAAGGCCGCAAATTGCAAGAGTTAAATTTCCTAGAAGCGAAATGCTCGAGGAAAAATTAAAAAAAAATTGCGATAAAATCCTCTAGCACGAAGGATATTTGATTCACGAATTTAAATAAAAATAAAAATAAAATGACCGGAATTCATGCTATATTATAATTTTCAACGGGGAAAGTTTTTTTCGATCCAAAATCGAAGGAATGGTGTCCGAATAATTACCGTTTCTAAATGCTTCGTTTTACAGATTCATTCATTCACAATCATCATTCACTGCTCTTGAACTCGCCCAGAAACCTGAAATATATATACATTTTTCACTATCTGGAACAGATAAAAAAAAGTTCTTTGGTATGGGATCGAACCCGAGCCTTCCGCGTGATGGACTAACATGCTAACCACTGCTCTACGAGGACCTTTATTGATATAATAAAAATGACACAATTAAATTATTCTTTGCCTTACTTAAAAAACTGGGGCTTTTTAACATGCTGAAAAAGGTATATTTGAAGTCAAATATCAAATCCCTTTATGTAATGAGTTCAAAATCCCTTATTCCATCAATTTTGCATTTTCAATTTCTCTATATAGGAATTGAATGCGTTGACATTTAATTCTGACAGGACCAAGTGTAGTTTTATCGTAAAACAATATCTAATCTACTGATGGTTTTACAAGTATAAAAAACATCGAGAAGACGTTTTATCGCTATAAAACTGATCTGATTTGAAATTTCGGCCATTTGATTGGCCCAAAAATAATGAGGGAAATAGTCGCTATAAAACTGATCTGACTGGTTCTCTGTTTGAAATGTCGACCATTTGATTGGATCAAAAATAATGAGGGAAATAGTCGTTAATAAACCCCCCGTATACTTTTAGTCATATTTTTCACTATATTAAGAGAAAACATTCCGTATTTCTGACTTGTAGCCAAAACCACACTTTGAATTTTTCTCTCAATGAGTGGTCAGTTGCGTAACCAATTGAGAATTGAAGGGGCATAATTGAATATAAAATCTTATTTTTTCATTCTCAATAGCTTTTCTTGTGGAAATGTCATAGTATTCGAAAAATAGTAAATTTCACTGTACTTCAGTTACCACAAATATTTTTTTACACGCTTTATATTAGCTTCACTTGTATGTTTGTTTGTAACCGACTCCTTTGGGCGCGATTTTGACCCACTTCCAGACGTCCGAATGATTTGAAATTTGGCAGGTGTACATTATCCCGGTGACAATGCATTAAAAAAAATTGTGTGAGAAAAAAACAAATTGGCGGCTTCAATATGGCGTACGAGTTTTGTGATTATGGTCCGATTCGCTTCAAAATTGCTATCTGAGGGTTTCTGTAGTAGGAGATTATGATTCTTTTGTCAAAATTGAAGAATTCAAGATGGCGGCTTCAAAATGGTGGACGAGTTTTGTGATTATGGTCTGATTCTATTCAAAATTGGTATGTGGGGGTTTTTGGGGTCGAATATTATGATTATTTTGTAAAAATTGGAAAATACAAGATGGCGGCTTCAAAATGGCGGCCGAGTTTTGTGATTATGGTCTGATTCTATTCAAAATTGGTATGTGGGGATTTTTCGGGTCGAATATTATGATTCTTTTGTGAAAATTGGAAAATTCAAGATGGTGGCTTTAAAATGGCGGCCGAGTTTTGTGATTATGGTCTGATTCTGTTCAAAATTGGTATGTGGGGGTTTTCGGGGTCGGAGATTATGATTATTTTGTCAAAATTGAAGGATTCAAGATGGCGGCTCCAAAATGGCTGCGAATTTTGTGATTATGGTCCGATTCTATTCAAGATTGGAGAATGATAGTTAAAAAAAAATAATGATAATAGTTTGAAAAACTAAAAACACGCGTTAATAGAAAACTAAACTAAAAAGTTGAAAATAAATAATAGTTTAAAAAAACTAAAAAACACGCTTTTATAAAAACCAGATTAAAAAAATAGAAAATAAGAAAATAATGTATTTTATTTTAAAAATGGTATCAATAATTATATAGTACATTACACACCTAGGGCAGTAAAGTAAGAAATGTTTCAGATCACAGGTAATTGTTGGACGAGGCGATACTATGCACCCCACGCTTTTTTTTAAATAAAATTTAATTTATTATTAATAATTATGATCTTACAGGGGGTGTAGCTGAATATAGATCTTCCGAAGGCAAAACCGTGGAAGTACCTTACAAGGGCGACGTCCAAGACACCGTTCTAGACGTTTTAGGAGGCCTCCGCAGTGCCTGCACTTATACAGGGGCGGCCAAAATCAAGGAACTGCCACGGCGTGCTACTTTCATCAGGTGTACCCAGCAAAATAACACGATATATAGTTGAATATAGATGAGCAGTATTATAGCACAATTTCTCGGAGGCTTCTCATGCAAAATATAGCACAATTTTTAATTAGGAAAATTTACAAATTTACGGGGTGAAGCAAATACCAAGAATTGACTATCGGATTGAGCCAAAGACATACTCATTAAACACCCTGCATTTTCTTCCGTAATTGTATGGAAAAATCGTTCCTATGAAGTATTATCAGCTTGGAGCTGTTGTTATTTATTTTATCTATTTATTTCCCCGGAAGAAGGTACGTAATCCAAATATATATTTTACTCACAAGTATTATTCATGAAGTAAGAAAGAACAAATTACACGTGATGTGTATTTTGAAATGATATTTTAAATGTTTGGAAAGTTCCTGATTATATTGTTGTTCTTGAATTATTTTTATTTACCTGAATATATTTCCCATATCCTCCGATGTTCCTCACCACAAAATACTATTCTGGTGATATCCAGAGATCAAATGAATATCTGAAAACTGACTAGAAAATGATTCAAGCTTATTCGGAGAGAGGAGATAACGTAATGGCCAACTCTATCACCTGACCTGACACCTCTGGATCTCTGTAACTGAATTGTGAGGGTCAAGCAACTCCAAATCGTATTTCTATTGTGATTATACCAAAAATCTAACATGTGTCACCTATAATCAATTCCTCGATGGACCCACCTACAGCTAGCTCGGGCAAGAGTGGAGATTTTCTTTACTTTCCAACCAGGCTATTCAACCCTTAGTATGGAATGAAAGAAAAAGCCATATGAAGGGGGATAAGATATGAAATGAAATGCATAAAGCACACAAAGTCGTCTTCACAAAAGGTTCAATATAAATTGAAACACAACGACGCACCTAAAGATGTTTTAAGGTCGATGAATGATTTCATTTATGTTGTGTCTCGCTTCGGCCAGAGCTCTCGGATCTCTGGCTGGTGACTACTGAGGGCCAAAAGCCTGAAACCGGTATGCGGATTGTTAGGCGGACACGACATGAATTTAAACATAATCGAGCTTATCAGAAAGAAACATTTGCGAACAATATCCATTTATATGGAAGTTTGCATGGATTGTCAGGTGAATATCATTCAACGTTCTGCGTGGTATTTGCTAGGAAAGTAGTTGTTTTTCGCCTGTCGGTCTACCAATTGTGTTTCAATTTATATTGAACCTTTTGTGAAGACGACTTTGTGTGCTTTATGCATTTCATTTCATAACTTAGTATGAACCTACATTTCATTTAATAACAATTAAAACTCCTGTACATAATTTCCAACTGAATCCTGTAACTCCAGATGATGTCTATTGGCCTAGAAAACTCAAACGCTTTTGATGCTTATGAACTGAACAGCAAAATTATCAAATTAGTAGCGAATATCCTTGCCGAACCTTTAGCTGCTGTAATAAATGACTGTTTCTCTGCAGGAATATTTCCAAATGTTATGAAATGTTCGAATTATTTGAAATTTTGCACACGATGACAATACAACAATTTCATAGCTATGAGCTGGTAGAGCTCATCCAATATTGAAACGACCACTTTGGCCTTCCCCTACCTAACAACCAATTTTTCTTGAAGATGCCCGAATCATCGTCTAACTGTAGCTATTAATAGACATTCCATAGGCGTACCAAATAATTTGGTATAGGCGAAACACGAGACCTAGTTTTTGGCGGACGAGTTTTGTGATTATGGTCCGATTCGATCCAAAATTGGTATGGGGGGGTTTTCGGGGTCGGAGATTGTGAATTTTTTGTAAAAATTGAATAAATAACTGCACTACCTATTTATTAATCAAACAAACCTAACCTTTCAAACGCTGCATGACGAGACATGGTGAAGATTCGCCGTAGAATAAGCAGTCACATCAAATCGTGTCCACTCGTGTTTTCCCCCTCTCTACCTACCAAACGGTCTTTTCAATACTGGACGAGCTCTATTCACCAAGATCGTCAGAAAAAAAATACTTCACAAAGATATGGTGAACGCGCTGGCTGTTCTCGGCACATTCACTAAAATTTTGTAAAACCTGTGTGGATAAGTTTTCCTCCCGTAGTCTTTTTAGTCTTTCGTCGCAATATGGATTAAAGAGTTAAAAATTAAACCTAAAAAACACGCCTATATAGCAATAAGGACTAAAAAGTTAAAAATAATAGGAATAATGTCATTGGCCAAAAAATCTTTATGAAGACCTTAACCCTTTCAGACCCCATGTAAATATGGATGAACATTGATTTCAAGATATCTCCCAATATTAATTTCACTCTGAATTACATTGGGGACTGTTTGATCACATATGTGTACATGATATTCCAAACATATTCAGTATTTTCCTGCCATCCATTCGATTTTCATCGACTTGTTGGAAGATTACTTTATCGACTCCTAACCTATAGAGTACGTGCCTTGTTGTTGCCGTTTCCAGCTCTCATTTTGTGCGTTTCATAAGAATCTTTGAGTGAAAATTGGTGTAGGCGTCTAAAAAAGGTAAGTGCTACAGCTGCTCTACAAAGATTTTGTTGGTATGTCATATATTTCTTATGAAACGTCATTAAATATCATGTACATGCATGTTATATCCAAACTAGACAATAGCCCTTTGTCCACAACTACGCAACACAATTACGCAGTTGGGTCACCTTTCTCATATCAACCTTCGGATACTACAAGCTAAGCAGGAGATGAGATGTTTACCCCAGAACTCCGGCACCAGCCAGAAGACCTTCGAGTCAGCATCTAGGAATCAATAAAGCCAGGATCAAGACTTTTAGACTTCACTTCTATTCAAAGTCAGACAGACTTCAGTTCACTTGCTTATATATTGTGAATATTGTATTATTGTTATATCAGTAAAATATTGAAATAATAAAAATAATAAGTTCTTTTCTTAAGAAGACAAACGCACAAGCCACGATATAACATGCATATTAGTCCAGTCATTATAGTAAGTTCACCTCGGAATTCGAGATACCCAGCTGTAAGTCTGTAAATACTTGTATATTGACACCCTAAAAGTTGTCTCAAAACCTACATATGGTAGGGTGTAAGCAACTATTAAATTTCAAGGTCAAAGGTCACAAAAATCGGTTTTTTGCGCTTTTTTTTGGAAATATCTCATTTCCTATGGGTTTTTTGCTATTTGTATTCATCATCAATATTGTAGAATACAAAATTCTCTACAAATTTTGTTTGAAAAATTTTTTATACGGTGAACCGTTTTCGAGATAGAGGGCGGAGAGCGCGCGGTCACCGCATCACTTCAGGTCAACCGGTGCCTCCGGTCGAAAACGCGCCATATATAGTTGATGAACTATCAATAAATCAATGATTATAAATATTTGTCAATTTTTATTAACTATAATATTATAGAAAAATCGAATTAAACGGTTTTCTTCACATAAAGGATTCAATATAAAATTGAACCAGAAAATGGTAGATCTCAGGTGAAAAACAACTACTTTCCTGGCAAATACCACGCAGAACATTGAATGATATTCACCTGAAAATCCATGCATACTTCCATAAAATATCAATGGACATTGAATGCAAATGTTTCTTTCGATAAGCTCGATTATGTTTAATTTATGTCGTGTTCACCTAACAATCCGCATACCGGTTTCGAGCTTCTTGGCCTCATCAGTACGGGTAGTCAACCAGCCAAGGTGCAAGAACTCTGGCTGAAGTGAGACCAACGTAAACAAACATCATCGATCTTGTAACACCTATGGGTACGCCGGAAAGATAAACTTTAACTGGCGGTACCTAGTGAGAAAGAAACACTCGAAATCTCACCTCGATGGTTTCAAATAAAGATTCCTTCTCAGTAGAATTGGCAAGCCCGTTAGCATATAGTGAAAGAAAAGTGCCATGTAAGTGGAATGAATGAAAAATCGAATAAACGGTTTCTTCATGAAAGGATTCAATATAAAATTGAACCAGAAATGGTAGATCTCAGGTGAAAAACACTACTTTCCTGGCAAATACACGCAGAACATTGAATGATATTCACCTGAAATCCATGATACTTCCATAAAATATCAATGGACATTGAATGCAAATGTTTCTTTCGATAAGCTCGATTATGTTTAATTTATGTCGTGTTCACCTAACAATCCGCATACCGGTTTCAGGCTTCTTGGCCCTCATCAGTACGGAGTAGTCAACCAGCCAAAGGTGCAAAGAACTCTGGCTGAAGTGAGACACAACGTAAACAAACCATCATCGATCTTGTAACACCTATAGGTACGCCGGAAAAGATAACACCTTTGGCTGGTTGACTACTCCGTACTGATGAGGGCCAAGAAGCCTGAAACCGGTATGCGGATTGTTAGGTGAACACGACATAAATTAAACATAATCGAGCTTATCAGAAAGAAACATTTGCATTCAATGTCCATTGATATTTTATGGAAGTATGCATGGATTTTCAGGTGAATATCATTCAATGTTCTGCGTGGTATTTGCCAGGAAAGTAGTTGTTTTCACCTGAGATCTACCATTTTCTGGTTCAATTTTATATTGAATCCTTTATGTGAAGAAACCGTTTAATCGATTTTTCTATTCATTCCACTTCACATGGCACTTTTCTTTCACTATATGCTAGACGGGCTTCCCACTCCTACTGAGAAGGAGTCTTTATTGTAGAAACCTATCGAGGTGGGCGGTTTTCGGAGTGTTTCTTTCTGTCACTAGGTACCGCCAGTTAAAGTTTATCTTTTCCGGCGTACCTATAGGTGTTACAAGATCGATGATGGTTTGTTTACGTTGTGTCTCACTTCAGCCAGAGTTCTTTGCACCTTTGGCTGGTTGACTACTCCGTACTGATGAGGCCAAGAAGCCTGAAACCGGTATGCGGATTGTTAGGTGAACACGACATAAATTAAACATAATCGAGCTTATCAGAAAGAAACATTTGCATTCAATGTCCATTGATATTTTATGGAAGTATGCATGGATTTTCAGGTGAATATCATTCAATGTTCTGCGTGGTATTTGCCAGGAAAGTAGTTGTTTTCACCTGAGATCTACCATTTTCTGGTTCAATTTATATTGAATCCTTTATGTGAAGAAAACCGTTTAATTCGATTTTCTATTCATTCCACTTCACATGGCACTTTTCTTTCACTATATGCTAGACGGGCTTGCCACTCCTACTGAGAAGGAATCTTTTATTTAGAAACCTATCGAGGTGGGAGATTTTCGGAGTGTTTCTTTCTGTCACTAGGTACCGCCAGTTAAAGTTTATCTTTTCCGGCGTACCTATAGGTGTTACAAGATCGATGATGGTTTGTTTACGTTGTGTCTCACTTCAGCCAGAGTTCTTTGCACCTTTGGCTGGTTGACTACTCCGTACTGATGAGGGCCAAGAAGCCTGAAACCGGTATGCGGATTGTTAGGTGAACACGACATAAATTAAACATAATCGAGCTTATCAGAAAGAAACATTTGCATTCAATGTCCATTGATATTTTATGGAAGTATGCATGGATTTTCAGGTGAATATCATTCAATGTTCTGCGTGGTATTTGCCAGGAAAGTAGTTGTTTTTCACCTGAGATCTACCATTTTCTGGTTCAATTTTATATTGAATCCTTTATGTGAAGAAAACCGTTTAATTCGATTTTTCTATTCATTCCACTTCACATGGCACTTTTCTTTCATTATAATATTATAGTTTATCATTTTCTTCATGCATTAAATCTATATCTATTCAATAATACTGATAACCGTTTACTAAAATTAAAAAATAATTAAGAGAAAAACTTAAATCATAATATAATTATAAAGTAATGCCGCTTTCCAGTGTTAACAAATCTGTGAAAATAAATGATTGTAAAGTTGCAGTGGATCCATTATTACTCTTCCAAAGAATTACTGTCAGCAAACAATTTGAAAGTAATCTTGAAGAATATCTTCAATATGAATTGAGTCCGTATCCAACAGCTCTATTTGATAATGATGGCATGAGAAAAACAACAAAATCGTCATTGTATGACAACATGAGCCCAATTGATTCTGTACTCAATGAAAATAATGTGACGTTCATTATTGATGGCGGATTTCTTCTTCATCATGTTGTATGGAGCAGAGAAGATACTTTTTCTATTATTTTTGATAAATACATGAAATATTTACAAAGGCAATACAGTTCCAAAATAATTGTTGTATTTGACGGATATTCAGACTACAGTAAGAACGTAAAAGCTATGGAGCAGCAGAGAAGAACTGCTGCACTTTCAAAAACGTACGAAGTCTGTTTCGATGAAACAATGGTTGTACCAGTTACTCAAGAAAAATTCTTATCAAATCGAAATAACAAAGATAAGTTCATTAATATGTTAATTGAAAAATTACAAGCTGCAAATATTACTACTAAACAAGCCAGAGATGATGCGGATGTTCTTATTGTTGAAACTGCAATTGAAGAATCAAAGTCTAAAAAAACTGCAGTTATAATAGGACAAGATATTGATTTACTTGTCATTTTAATTGGGCGTACACTGTCTTACGAACAAGAAATTTTCTTTAAAAAAGTTGGGAAAGGAAATGTAAAAACAGAGATATACTCGACTAAAAGTTTTGATAATTATCCTCATTCCAAAAAACATATTTTATTTCTTGCCGCATTTGGTGGCTGTGATTGTCAACTTATGCGCTTTTAAAAGGGAAAAAATCATTTTTAAAAGTTTTGAGAAACTGACAAATTTGGATGAACTAGCTGCAGCATTTGAGGAAGAAAATTGTTCGGCCCAGAGATTATTAGAGGGTGGAACTCAAACCTTATTGGCAGTCTATAATGCTCCGAAATCTGTGAAAAGTCTCGATCATCTTCGTTATACGCATTACGTCAAGTCTACAAAACTTAATAAACCTGTGCAGCTTTCAAATATTCCACCAACAAGTGCAGCTGCTCATCAACATTTCAACCGTGTATATTATCAAGTTCAAACTTGGTTAGGACATGATTTGGAACCCCAGGTATGGGGTTGGGCAATGCGAAATGATTTTCTGGAGCCTATCATGACAATTTTACCACCTGCTCCAGAAGATTTGCTAAATACAATTTTCTGCAACTGCAAAAGTGGTTGTGGTTCGCGATGCGGATGCAGGAAAGCGGGCTTGCAATGCTCTTTAGCTTGTGGCCAATGTAATGGGCAAGCTTGTCTCAATGCTCTACCATATCAGAGCGACATTAACGAAGATGGAACCTTTGATCGCGAAATCATGGAAAAACTTGAGACAAATGTCGTTGAAGACGATAATGAAGACCAGTTTGAAATTTACCAGCAGCCAGAAGACGACGATGAAGAGGAAGAAGATGATTAAAATTATAAATTGTAGTTTTTGTACCCTTTATTCCATTTTTTACTTTCAATAAAAAAATATTCAATGATATTTTTTAATAAAAAGATTAATTCATAATTTATTTGTTTTTTTTCATCATGTAAGAAGTTATTAATATTAATTAGGTTAAAATGCAAATATAATTCTTATATTTTCATTAACAATTCTGCAATTACATGGGCAGGTAAGTGTTGTTAAATAAATTAATACTGAATAAAAAGTGGATAAGTTAGGAAAAAAATGATAAAATATAATATTATAGTTAATAAAAATTGACAAATATTTATAATCATTGATTTATTGATAGTTCATCAACTATATATGGCGCGTTTTCGACCGGAGGCACCGGTTGACCTGAAGTGATGCGGTGACCGCGCGCTCTCCGCCCTCTATCTCGAAAACGGTTCACCGTATAAAAAATTTTTTTAAACAAAATTTGTAGAGAATTTTGTATTCTACAATATTGATAATACAAATAATACAAATAGCAAAAAACCCATAGGAAATGAGATATTTCCAAAAAATGCGCAAAAAACCGATTTTTGTGACCTTTGACCTTGAAATTTAATAGTTGCTTACACCCTACCATATGTAGGTTTTGAGACAACTTTTAGGGTGTCAATATACAACTATTTACAGACTTACAGCTGGGTATCTCGAATTCCGAGATTCTTACCTAATTTAAGCTTAAATGACTGGAGTATATCTACAAATGGTCTCAAGTAGCATTCATATTTGTACAGCAGGATGTACATCTGGTGTGGAATGCTGTGATTCAGATTCTATTTTTCTATATCAGGAGGGAATTGTGTCGAAAACTAAAAATGGATAGAAAGAAATATTATAACTTTGAAAATTCCCGAGATATCCAAGGATTTTCAAACCACCTTCTTCTGGAGAAATTGTCGACGAAAAAGAGAACGTAATTATTCCAAAGCTATCTAAACAAAAAACAATGTGTCAACATCAATGGAACCCAGAGCAATTATCAAATGATCAAATATGGCGTGCTCCAAGGTAATGGGATGGGGACCGATTCTTTTCAACTTGTAAATAAATGATTTTTTCGAAAAAGAACTTTGCGGAGAATTTGTGAGTTTCGCGGAGGACACTGCCAACTCCCAAAAACACTATTGAGACCGACTTCCAAAATATTACGAATTTCTTTAACAATAGAATCTTAACAATAAATTATAAAAAAAACTCATTTTTACAAGCTTTTATTTAGTTTCACCTGTCCCGATGTTTGTCATCAAATCTTGCAAGTTTTCATAGTTCCCGTGACAATGCATTATAGAATTTTTGTTAGGAAAAAAAAACAAAATTGGGGCTCCAAGATGGCGGACGAGATTTGTGTTTATGGTTCGATTCGATTCAAAATTGGTATGTGGAAGTTTTCAGGGTCGAAGATTATGATTTGTTTATCAAAATTCAAATAATCAGAATGGCGGCTCCAAGATGACCGACGATATCTGTGATTATGGTCCGATTCTATTCAAAATTGGTATGTAGGGGTTTTCGAGGTCGAAGATTAGGAATTTTTTATCAAAATTTACAAATTCAAGGGGACGGACGAGTTTTGTAATTATGGTCCGATTCGACTCAAAATTGGTATGTGGAGATTATGAATTTTTTGTCAAAATATTTATATTATTATTTTTATATTTATTTTTTATTTTCATATATATATATATATATATTATATACAAAAATTTGTCCATGAGATGACAATCTTCTGACTATAAGTATATTTGATTTGGAGATGGAAATTTCTAAATATAGTGGATATATTTTTTCAAAGAGTCATGGGACCTCTGTGACGGTTCGGAATTCACTAACCAAAATCAAGATATCATCATAGAATGAAAAGTCCACGCTCACTTGTGAAATTCATGTGTTTATTGAAAAGTTTTTTTATACTCATAATAATCATTAGCCTTATCGATCTTGGAAGTGCTTCCGACCAACTGCTTGGTTTAGATCGCCCTCCTTCTCCTATTATATCATGCGGGTGTTACTGAAAAATAAAATAATAAAAAACCTTTTTAAAGGCAAGCTTTTATTCAAATGCACTAAAGAGTAAAAAATAATTGCTTTGGATGTGTGACCATTACGTGAGTTATAGATTCGAAAGCTTGTCGTGCAATGTTTTCAGTTCGAATACAAAAGTGACAAGCTTTTGAATCTATAACTCACGGAATAACCTACGTCACACATCCAAGTCAATTATTTTTTACTTTTTAGTGCATTTGAATAAGAGTTTGTCTTTAAAAAGGTTTTGTATTAATTATTTTATTTTGTGCTTTTTAGTATGTAAGTACGCCTTAGTCCCTCCATTTTTGTTAAAGCATTATTATTATGTGACCTTTCCCTGTGAGTTCTGAGCTATCTAGTCCTTCAATGAGGAGATCATCTAAAGATTAACTCATCCGTCATCTTGGAGTTGCCATCTTCAATTTATGAATGTTAACTAAAAATCAATAACCCCCACATACCAATTTTGAATAGAATCGGGCCATAAACATAGAGATCATCGGCCATCTTGGAGCCGCTTTAGTATTCTGAAGAAAAATTCATAATCTTCGACCTTGAAAACCCCCACATACCAATTTAGAATCAATCGGACCATAAACCTAAAAATGGTCCGCCATCTTGGAGCACAATTTTTTTCTATAACAAAAATTCCATGAACCGCCATTTCGATTTCATGAAATTTGACAAAAAAATTCATAATCTCCGACTCCGAAGACCCCCACATACAAATTTTTAATAGAATCGGTCCATAATCACAAAACTCCTCCGCCATTTTGAAACCGTCATCTCAAATTTATAAATTTTGACAAAGAATTCATAATCTCCGACCCCGAAAACCCCCACACCAATTTTGAATCGAATCGGACCATAATCACAAAACTTGTCCGCCATCTTGAATTTTTGAATTTTGACAAAAAATTCACATACTCCGTTCCCGAAAACCCTAACATACCAATTTTGAATCGAATCGTACCATAATCACAAAACTTCTTGGAGCCGCCATTTTGTTTTTTCTCTAACAAAAGTTTCATAATGCATTGTCACCGGAATTATGAACACCTGCAAAGTTTCAACTCAATCGGATGTGCTCCAAAAATGGATTACAAATTTTGAACCGGAAAGAATGACGAAAAGACATACGAACGAAGCAAGTTAAATAAAAGCTTGTAATAAAAGAGAAGCTGATTTAGATTATTATTTTATTTCCTCACCTTTGTTAGTAGGGCTCACCTTTTCCGGATAAGTCATTCTAAGATAGCTGAAAACATCCTAGACTGTCGCGGACCAGGATTCATCGATTTCTCAACTTCATCAACATATTTTATGATATCTACAATGAACTCTCTGATTTTGTTCAGGTCAGAAGGTTGTTAGAGAGGTAATAGTTCGGCAGAGAGGGGCAGTGAATGGCTTGGTAGGCAATAGTTTTTATCGGAAAGTTTAATGGAACAATGTCATCGGGGACATTTTCCAATCCCCTCGATTTTCAAGTCAATTCATCGTCTAGAGACATCACTTCACTCTCCTACCTTTTCTCCTTCCTCCATGGAAGTTTCCATGGTCCCATAAAGGACATTTGAGAAGAAATCACTTTGGAAAAATCGCCATTTTCGCGCCAACTGTTCTGTGCGGGATTTTTTTCGTAGAACTATAATCTCTTTCAAGGGGCCGAATATGAAAAACATCCTTCGAATTTTACGCAGTCTTATATAGCTTCATCCTCCTTTCTCGAGGTCGCTGGATCTGTCCCGATCATTCCAGACTGTTTCATTGAAATCTGCGACGGTTGGATTGGGAATCTAGGTCAACGGTTGCTTCCTCACACAAGTGCGCACTGTACTAATTTTCCTAACAGTACGCTTATTATTGAAAAAATAGGACATTCTATGTGTTGAATATGTCTCCTTCACATTTTTTTATTTTTTATTTATTTATTACAAAGTAGGGATACAAACAGTTAAATCCAACGAGTATCCTCTTTTTAGGTAATCTAATAGTAATCGAATAGTGAGCTAAAATAACTCACAAGATAAACAATGATGCATTATAGAATAAATATGAACAAATATGAATAAATGTGAACAAATATGAATAAATTGAACAAATATGAACAAATATGAATAAATATGAATAAAGTTACAATATACCTATGTACAATATGAACAACATATAAACAATATATAAACAATTCAAATGAGATATTATCTGTATATTGAAGTGAAAATAATCATTATTAGGTTGAACGAAGGCAGAACATGGATTTCACGTAGTTTTTAAATCTTAGAAATGAGACCATGCATATTGCGATGTCATTACAGTGGCTATTCTACAAATGGGAGAGTTTAATCCTGAATTTGTTTTTCTAAATGGTGTATACATGGTGTATACATTGACTCGATATTTTGTATATGTAGGACTCCTAATTTTTTCTTTCCATTTAGGAGTTAGAAAACTGATTTAATCTGCTTGATTATCCATCAGAATCGATCACATGAATTGTCCCGGATTTCTTCGTTCACGTAGTACCGAATAATCAACCCAAAGGGATAATATTACTATGGCATCGTCGTTTGGAGAAGAGATAATATTGTATGTGGATAAAATAAAAAAAATGTCATGTCTCCAATTAACAACCAATTATATAAAAATCATCGTGAAACATAAAAAATTTTTGGTCAAAGCCATCGAAAAAAAACACTCTTCGATAATGCTTTATTCTAAAGGTGAAATTCATTTATGAAAACTCAATCAAAATGAAAATTCCATAAAAATCAGCTGAATTATAATTTTCCTTATGAGTTGCAATAAAACCTATTTTCACGGTATTATGATGTGGAATATTAGGTATTTAGGAGTTTTAGTTCTTTGCAACCTATACAAAAATATACTTGTTAAATATTGTATTCTGGATTTGACATTTAACTCTTCCATTCTTAATTGGTAAGGAGTTACATGTTCACCAAACGCTATACAACTCACAAATCGCATGCAAGCGTTCTGTATACGTCATCTTGTTATACCGAGGTAAAAAAATCAGAGTTTTAACTAACCTTGATTTAATTCCTGTGGTCCAAAGCATAATGCGACCGTTTTATCTGGATTTATTCTCAAACCGTGATTTTCTGAGTAAACTAACGGGTTATGTAAATTTCCATTAATATGCGTGATAAAATTTTGTATTTTATCGGATTTGCTAAATGAGTAAATTTGAAAGTCGTCTGCATATAGATGAACTTGACAATGTGATAGGGAGGCCGGATAGTCGAATATAAAAATTGTTCTTATGGGATACCTTATTTGATTTCATTGAATGAGGAACACAAGAGATCCTGATCGAATTTAACTCTTTGAGCCCGACCTGTAATATAGCTAGTCATCCATTTAAAAGATGTTAGGAAGATATGGGTCTGTAGTTAATAATTTCAAGTTTGCTACCGTTGTTTTTAAGCAGGGGTTTTACTGCACCAATTTTAAGGATAAGAAAAATTCCGTTTACGTAACAATTTTTGATTATATATGTTAGTGGATGTTTTATTATAATATATAATCAGTATTTCATCCACATTGACCTATTTTGTCAATAATTTGCAAGAGTAAAAAATCAAGCTTTTCGTGTTTTGGATAATTATTTGTTTATCTACTTCCAGCTCTGCATTAGATTTAGTTTTAGTTTTGAGTAACTTACTATTTAGTTTTAGGGCCATTCACCTATTTACCGCCATACTTGTATATATACTAAGGGTAATTCTGTAATTGGAACGCTCGTTCTGTTGGATTATCTTAACACAAATAAATAAATATCTGATATATGCTTCAGTGTTACCGCAGATATATTGTCTTCCACATGACTTTTTTTAGGTTCAAACTGTTTGATTACTTCCATGACTTCAAATGATTTTGTTAAATCCCTCTTCACACTTGATATACTATTGTTGATATCTCTCATACATTCTTCTTTCATCAGATAGTCGAGCAAACAAATGGTATTTGATGAACATTGTATTATGCTATTCATGAAGCATGTGTTGCCAATGTTTTTCAGTTCTGTTTAGTCATCTTATATCATTATGTTCACTTGTAGATGTCAGTTGTAACTCTTAAATATACTTTTAATTTTCAAAGACCTGCTGCAGAAATATCAATATACAGGGTGTTTCATAATTGAATGCTGATCCTAAAGGCCGATAATCCTTGGATGATTTTAAGAAAAATTCTTCATATGAATATTAGGTCCGCAACCGCTTTATTTCTGAGATACAGGATGTTGAAATTTTACAAAAAAATCAGTTCTTCCCCAATATTTCTGAAACCACTTTGGTACATGCAAAGTACGCATAAATATCCATTTTTTTCCATGATAAAGGATTTCTTAATTTTCATCAGTGTTAACATGCCCTGTCATATTTTTGATCAAAATAATGATACGCCACTGTCTTTTTTCCAAAGAAATATTATTTTTGTAATTGTTCCCTATCTTCTCATAAAAATGGTATCCTGCCTTTTTTTCGTCCGGCGAACGTTTTTTGAGTTAGAAAATAAAATGCATTCATGTGCTTGTCCCTATGCGAAATCGGCCGTTGAAGAGTAGTAGCTAAGCTAAGAACACATTTCGTTGTTTTCAACATAAACAATTTTGACACTTCTTTAGCTAGATACGTGATATTATTCACGTTATAAAAACTTGTTTATTAAAAAAAACATGGCCAATTTTACAAATACCAAATTAGCAGACATGCATTACTTGTATGGGCTTGCTGACGGGAATGCATATGAAGCCAGGCGACTGTATCGAGAGCGCTTCTCAAATAGAATGGTTCCTGATGCTCGAACGATTTCAAGCACCCACAGTTTTGAGCCAAATCATCACTTGAAAGGAGCACATCGTACTGCAAGAACTCCAGCAATTGAGGTAGCTGTTTTAAATTCAGTTGACGAAAATCCTGAAATAAGTACGAGGCAAGTTGCCAATAATTTGAATATAGCCCATACTCTAGTATGGAGGATTCCTCATGATTATTTATTATATCCCTATCACATTCAACGGGTTCAGGCTGTACTTCCTCGAGACTTTCCATTACGAGTGAATTTATACCAATGGTTTCTCCAAAAAATTACCGAAAATCTTTTATCCGGCAGGGAAATTTTATTCACGGACGAAGCTAGTTTTATTAAAAACAGGATTAGAAATTCTCACTTATAATCTTCCTAGCAGCATAATTATTGCCGATAATTCATTTCAAGGTCACGAATGTTTTTGTTGATAGAAAATTATCCCGAGTCGAAGACGAGGGAAATTTTCTATCAACAAAAACATGAGTGAAACCGAGAAAAAAATTATCGGAAATTAATTCTGCTGCGTGGGAGATTCGGTAAGAAAATTTCATAAATTGGAGTTTTTTTAGCCCCGGTGTTCGATATGTAAAGCAAATTGGTTAGTATCAATAAAAATTGTAAGTTAGCAACAAAATGTATTTTGATTTTATTCTGAGTGACGTTTGTCAATAGATATAAGGCGTTTCTTTTTTGACAGAAAAATTATCACTTATTAATTCCATTAAGTTAATAGGAACTAACAAAATTATCGCGATAATCTCCCGTTGCTATAAGCAACGTAAAAAAAAGGAGCCTTCTAATTGGTGGAGAATAAATTTATGAAATTTTCATAATAATCATTTTTGGGCCGAGGAAAATCCGCATGCAATCGTGGAATCTCATCATCAGGAGCAGTTCTCATTAAATGTCTGGGCTAGAATTATTTTAGATTACCTAATTGGACCTTTTTTTTACCACGCAGATTGAATGGACATACTTATCGCCGATTTCTTGAAGATAATTTGCCAATTCTGTTGGAAGATGTTCCTATTCTAATGCGAAATCGCATGTGGTTAATGCACGATGGTGCACCTGCTCATTTTATCTCTGGCACGCGAATATTCAAACCAAAACTTTCATAATCGCTGGCTAGGTCGTGGGGGAACAGAGTCATAGCCAGCTAGATCCCCAGACTTAAACAGTCTTGATTATTTTCTTCGAGGACATCTTAAGACTTTGGTGTACAGTCAACCAATTATAACTGAGGGAGAATTGCGAAACCGCGTAATAGTTTCCTGTGAAGCAATAAGGAATACTCCAGGAATTTTCCAAAGGGTACGCGAGTCAATGACAAGGAGGGCTGAAGCGTGCATACTTGCAGGAGGCGGACATTTTGAACAGCTAATTTGATTTTGGTATTTTTTGTTCATAATAGTTATGTTTTTAAAAATAAAAAATGTATTACAAAAACTAAATAATAGTTACCATAGAATTATAAAAATCTTGCCTAGATCCTTTGGTTACCACAATTGTGAAATTAAGACTAAGAGAAAAAAATCGAATAGGGACAAGCAAATTAATGTATTTTATTTTCTAAATCGAAAACCGTCCGCCGGACGAAAAAAGGCAGGAGACCATTTTTATGAGAAGATAAAGGACAATTACAAAAATAATATTTATTTGAAAAAAAGACAGTGGCATATTATTATTTCGATAAAAAATATGACAGGGCATGTTAACAGGGACGCCACTGAAGAAAATTAACAAATCCTTTATCATGAAAAAAATGTATTTTTATGCGTACTTTGCATGTACCAAAATTGAAAAAAAAAGCTAAAGTGGTTTCAGAGATATTGGGGAAGAACTGAATTTTTTGTTAAATTTCAACATCCTGTATCTCAGAAATAAAGCGGTTGCGGACCGATGTTCATATGAAGAATTTTTCTTAAAATCATCCAAAGATTACCTCCCTTTAGGATCAGCATTCAATTATGAAACACCCTGTATAATGTAATGTAGTCAATAAACTCTGATGTTTAATCGGTATTGACAGTAATTCTGTATGAATTACTTCATTTTACCTATCTTATATGCACTTGTCAGTCGTCGAATCTTTTTTTTGGGTTGTGACTCTCTACGCTAAAACAACCCATTTTTTTTCTAGGTCGTTTGGAAATAGTCAGCGTTCACCGAACTTCCTGTATTATGACATAGCCTGTACCCCAACATCACATTCGCCGATCGTATCAACCGATATCGCCGTAATTTTCGGTGCCAGCCATCAAGTTCTTGAGAAAAAGTCGATGGCAAGGTCCAACAAGGCAACTCTCTGCAGGATTGTATACGTAGTTGCGGCACTGGTACCGGTGCTTAGAGACTCGACAAGACAAGATACCAGCCAATGACCGCTCCGTGGAGAACGTTGAACCGACAAACCACCTTTCTCGACAGGACCGGCCCCTAACCTAAGCATAGAAACAGCAAAAAAAAATCCTAAAAAATATTATCTGACCCAGCTAACAAGATGAAATATCGGATATATCTCTGCAATATCACAATGTGCCCACAACGTTCTTTACAGCCCTACTTTCGTGGCTTTTGTTAATTCAAAGACATTGTTAATTCGAGCAAATTGTTATGTTAACGACATGTGTTAAGTTCTCGTACCATTGTGGTCTGATCAACTTGTTAATTCAAAGATAAGTCTTTAATTGTTATTACTTGCTAGCAAGCTTGTGATACCGTTAACGACATTGTTAAGGCACAAAATATCAATATTATGTGGTTATGGCCCACAATCCAGAACTTATTACACGCTTTATATTAGCTTCACTTGTATGTTTGTTTGTTTGTTTGTGTTAAGAAAAAACAAAATGGCGGCTCCAATATGGCGTACGAGTTTTGTGATTATGGTCCGATTCGCTTCAAAATTGGTAACCTAGGGTTTTTGTGGTCGGAGATTATGATCCTTTTGTCAAAATCGGAAAATTCAAGATGGCGGCTCCAAAATGGTGGACGAGTTCTGTGATTATGGTCTGATTCTATTCAAAATTGGTATGTGGGGATTTTTGGGGTCAAATATTATGCTTCTTTTGTGAAAATTGGAAAATTCAAGATGGCGGCTTCAAAATGACGGCCGAGTTTTGTGATTAAGGTCCGATTCGCTTCAAATTTGGTATCTGAGGGTTTTCGTGGTCGGAGATTATGATTCTTCTGTAAAAATTGGAAAATTCAAGATGGCGGCTTCGAAATGGCGGCCGAGTTTTGTGATTATGGTCTGATTCTATTCAAAATTGGTATGTGGGGGTTTTTGGGGTCGAATATTATGATTCTTTTGTAAAAATTGGAAAATTCGAAATGGCGGCTTCAAAATGGCGGCCGAATTTTGTGATTATGGTCTGATTCTATTCAAAATTGGTATGTGGGGGTTTTTGGGGTCGAATATTATGATTCTTTTGTAAAAATTGGAAAATTCGAAATGGCGGCTTCAAAATGGCGGCCGAATTTTGTGATTATGGTCTGATTCTATTCAACATTGGTATGTGGGGTTTTTGGGATCGGAGATTATGATTACCTAATTTGATAAGATTATTCCATTTTTTTATTTGCAAAACAATAATAAAAATAATAAAAAAAACTAAAAAAAAACGTTTTATAGAAAACAGACTAATGAAAATAAGAAATGTATTTTATTTTGAAAAAAGCGTGGGGTGCATGGTATCCCCACGCTTTTTTCAAAATAAAATACATTTTTTTCTTATTTTCTATTTTTTTAGTCTGGTTTTCTATAAAAGCGTGTTTTTTAGTTTTTTTAAACTATTATTTTTTTATATTTGAAGATATTGTTATATCAGTATTCTGTAGTTATGGCCTTTAATCCAGAGCTGATTTTTATTTTTGAGGAAATTCCAGATGAGGAAGAAAGGTCGTGACAATATTTTTATTTGTCCACAAATAAGGTACGTATCTTCTAAATTTGCTTTTAGGCATGAATTACGAATCAATAGGAGACATCTTCGTGATGTTAGCGATCTTTTTACGTTACCAGAAGGGAATTTTCGCGGAATCTACAGTTTGTCAAGACAATTAGCTTTTGATCTGGTAGCTGAAATATCACCTCACATGAGGAACATCCAAAAATATCATGTTGCAATTCCTGCTAATATTTGCAACACTTCACTTTCTTGCTAAAGGAAGTTATCAAAAGTGCGTTGGGCTAGATTACTTTTTACTTATGGCTCAGTCGTTTGGTTAATATTTCCCAACATTTGATAATCCTTTCGGAATTTTCGGTCGTAATTTTTTTTTTACGAAAGTCATCGTTTCTCCGTCCCCTTTTCTTTTTTCCATTTTGAATTAAACCACAAAAAATGCGAAAAAACTATACCTATAATCGCAACCGCCATGTTGTCATTAGGTTATAATAAACAATGTACCTACTGCTTTGATCTGTTCCATATTTCAAATCAGTGTTCTGTGATTCCATGTATTATTATTTTGAAGATTTGCTGTACCCAATTGTTGATTTTCGTATTTTTAACTTATCTCAACGATTGTGACACGATTGTTAATTAATTAATTTTTAACCAATCTCTGTTTTTAAAAAGTCGACATAAAAGTTTAAATAATTGACCTATACATTTTTTGCTTCTTTGAGCCCTTCTTATATACATACTTAACAAGATCACGTTATATAAGTTCATTAAAGTTTTTTTTTTTGTTATAATTTTTTTAAATGAATAAAAAATTAAATATTAAAAAAAAACCTTGTTGACAAATGTTATTATACAGCTGTTTTTGCATCTAACAATGGCATTAATTAACGTAGGAAAAAATTGTTTATGTTATTTGTTAAGAAATTGTTTATAAACAAATAGACAAGTATGATATTTTCAAAAAATTATTTCTTACCATTTTATTGTAAAAAATTTAAAAAAAAACCTTAAATTATTTATAATGGTTTTTTTATATATCGTTTGTTTAAATAATTAATTAGAAAATGTTTTCCTCTCTAAAAAGAAATCATGATTGTCATTTCTCTATAGTTAACGAAAAAAAAAATATATCAATAATTTCATTGTTTATTAAGTTAACAATTTGTTATAAACAATTTGTGACTCTCGGTTTATTTTTTTCCTGGAAGTAAAAAAAATACAAAAACAGCCATATATTACAAAGTACTGAAAAGAATTGTAGTATTCAAAAATGTTATAAAAAATTAAAGAAATTTTTTTTAGTACTTTGTTATTTATGGCTGTTTTTGTTATTCTTTTTACTTCCAGGAAAAAATGAACCGTGGGTCACAAATTGTTTATAACAAATTGTTAACTTGATAAACAATGAAATTATTAATGAACATTTTTTTTTTGTTAACCTATAGAGAAATGCCAATTATTATTTTCAAAGAGCAAAAAATTTTGTCTTGACAATAAAATGGTAAGATTTTTTTTTTTATATTTTACTTGTCTATTTGTTTATAATTTAAATTTTTTTTTTTTTTTCAATTTTTTGTTCGTTTAAAAAAAATTCACAAATAAAATATGAAACTTTAATAAACTTCTTCTTCTCTTTGAGGATCTTTTTTCAAAATTTCTTAAATATTAAAAGTTTTTGAGTTATTAACGAAAAACTGAATATCTTTTTTTTCATCTTATTTTGTTAATAACAATTGCAATTTTTTATGTGCCAATAAATGCTGGAGAAACATTCTTCTAGACGTCAGTCCGAATCAAATGAGCTATCGCACATATTTTTAGGACCAGGAACACTATTTTCCTATATTTTTCAAGAGCTCACATAAGCGGAATGAAAAGTGACCTAGTCTAAATATTGAATAATGAAAGTATTTCTATATTTGAGAGTTACAACTAATATCACCGAGGATAAAACACAATCTAATCAGAATAACATAAATCGAAGCACAAATATAACCAAGTTAATTATTATCAGAAGATAAAACACAATACAACCTGAATGAGATAAATAGAAGCCCAACTTTATTTATTTATTTATTTTTACAGGGGGGAGGGCAGAGGCTTAACGCCTATTATTCCCAAAAATTGTACAAAAAAAAAATAAAAAAAATGGTATTGAACACTCAAATGGTGAAATATGCGAGAATTATAAAAATAATCCAAATGTAAATAATCAAACTTAAAAAAAAAGAATGAATTGTAAAGAACCTGAAAAATTGCACTTGCATTATTGAATTGGACTACATTTTGTATGACTTCAAATCTGTTTTTGAACGAGTTTATAGATGGAGCCAAGGCCGTACCCAGAGAAAAATTTTGGGGGAGGGTTTGGTTCTAAAGTAAATAATGCAATGTACATTTTACCAAATTTTATTACACATCAGACAGATAGAATCAGATTGTACAGTGTGGAAAGTACCACTTTATTGTGGCAAAATCTGTTTCTTGTTGTTTCTTCATCTGAGGTCGGAACAGCAACTTTTATTCGGAAATACTTCTCAGGATCATTAGTTGGAATATTACGAATAGTTTATATTTAGAAAAACTAAGGGTATTTAAACAAAATTGAAAAATGTGAATTAGTGTATGGGATGTACATAAAACTACCTGATTTTCACCTTATTCCAGATATATTTTACTGATTTCAGGGTTTTTTTTTCACCATAGGAAAATGAAATTATGATGATCCGGTTGCCTATTAATACATACTTCCACGCTTATGGCATATTTTTTTATTTTAACGTATTTTAAAATATTTAAATATCTGAATAAAATAAGTTATATCTGCCTATGCTGCTCAAAGGATACCGCTCCAAGACTGCGAAACTTGTTTTTTATGCTTCTGCAATTGCAAATAGTTTAACTATACTTTTAATCACCAGTGATTAAACATCTTTTATTCACAAGTGATTAAAAGTGTTACCTAGGTAACCAATAAACAACCATCATACACATTGCAGCAGTGTCGTATTATTCGTATCGAGTAGGCTGGTTTCCAAATTAAATGCAACACAAGCAACGGTAGCGCAGATTTTTATTCTTAGTGGGCTGCTTGCAATTTTGTTTCGACGGGACATTCACACATTAGTTATTTATGCAACAATTGCAAAATAATTTCTTTTAATTACCTTTGTTAGGCTGAAAGCCAAATTATTCTGGGCAGATTATGTTATTAATTAATACGATGTTTTGAATGCGGATCTTCACTATTTTTTCAATTATTTTAGCTGAGCTAGGGATAAGCGATATGGGCCGGTAATTGGAGGGGTCACTTTCAATGTCTCCTTTATGGATAGGGATAACCACAGAAGTTTTCAGGACGAGAGGAAAATTTTCGGTTCTGAACGAGGTGTTGATTAGTTCAACCAAAGCTGTCAAAGCAATATCAGGACGATTAAGAATGACATTAATTGAAATATCATCTATCCCTGAGCAGTTTTTGTTTTTAATATCTCTCAGGATCTCTTTGAGTTCACTGAGATCGGTGTCGGAAAGTTGAAACTCGTTAGCAATATTTATATTTTCCAGGTGTGACAGAGGTGAGTTGGGAGCTGTAATATTTTGAGTGAGTTTAAGTGCTATATTGCAGAAGCAGGTATTGAGTTCATCGGGCTCAATAGATATAGTCTGATTTTTTTTAGTTTTGCCTCTTAGTTCGTTGATAATTTTCCAACATTCTTTACTTCTGTTATTCGATTAAAGAATGTTGGAAAATTATCAACGAACTAAGACCGTTGAAAATCCCTTGATACCGGTCCTGTCTCTCGCAGAACGGCCGTGTAGTTCCGGAATGCAAGAAGAGAACCTACATAATTATCAATTTTTGGTAACGACGAAGGCAACCTCCGTCACGAGTACTGAGTCCTGAGGCGGTACCACAGTGAAAAAAAAAGCACCACGCTTTGAGATCCTCGAGTTATCTGTGAATGTAATTGGTTGGCTAGTAACTATGGAATAACTTATAGTATATCGATCCTCAAAACTGAAAAAAATACGTTTCAATATATCTCGCAAATATGTCTTTGCTTACCTGACGATGACATTTTCAAGTAATTCATAATTTTCGTTTGTCCTCTGTATTGTATACAGTGTGTCAAATTTAAATGTTGTCAGTGGCATTATCTCGGAAATGGAAAAATATATCAAGAAATGCCCATCCCGTTTCGAGGTAAGGTCGATGGAACCAAAATATGATTTCCGTTATTCTCAACCAATACGATCCTTAAGTTCTTCAAATGAGGCAGATTGAGTTTCATAAACTGCAGATTTCAGGTGACACAATATAAAAAAATCTCCATTCCAACGGGTGTTATAATGGTTGTCTCAACGAACAAGATCTCGCACAGAATAGTGCAAAAATGAGATGAAATCCTTGAAATTCACTACAATGTTTACATCTGTCTGTCAAAAATCAGATGTCTGCTCGATTATTCTTAAAGTCTACCTGGCGATTTTTCTAAGGCAATTTCTTCTCAAACGGCCTTTTTGGGATAATAAAAACTTTCACGAGGGAAGGAGAAAAAGTAGGAGAGTGGACTGATGTCTCTAGACGACGAATTGACTTGAAAATTGAGGGGATTGGAAAATGTCCCCGATTACATTGTTTCATTAAACTTTCCGATATAAGCTATTACCTCTCTGACTTGAACAAAATCAGAGAGTTCATTGTAGATATCATAAAATCGATGAATCCTGGTCTGCGACAGTCTAGACTGCTTCCAGCTATCTTAGAATGACTTATCCGGAAAAGGCGAGTCCTACTA
Organism: Gonioctena quinquepunctata; assembly: GCA_018342105.1. NCBI lineage: Eukaryota > Metazoa > Arthropoda > Insecta > Coleoptera > Chrysomelidae > Gonioctena > Gonioctena quinquepunctata. The sequence continues at coordinate 23,710 of JAFIRS010003216.1, read as the reverse complement.
ACAAAGGTGAGGAAAAAAACAATAATCTGAATCAGCTTCTCTTTCATTTTTCAGTAACCAGTAACACCCCGCAGAGATAATCGGAGAAGGAGGGCGATCTAAACCAAACAGTTGGTCGGAAGAACAAGTCCCACTCCCAAGATCAATAAGGCTAATGACTATTATTAGTATAATTATCACTTTTTAATAAACACAAGTAAGCGTGAACTTTTCATTCCATGAAGATATCTTGATTTTGGCTAGTGAATTCCGAACCGTCACAGAGGGTCCCATGGTTCTTTGGAAAACAATATCTACTATATTTAGAATTTTCCATCTCCAAATCATATATACTTATAGTCAGAAGATTATCATCTCATGGGCAAATTTTTGTACAAAATATATATGATATAAAAAATGAATATAAAAGTAATAATAAAAATATTTGACTTGCTAGTTGCTAGATAAATTACAATCACAAGTTGTAAGAAACTATTACAATGGGCAAAGGTAGTTCAGAGAAGATACAAATTAATTTATACATACGAGACATTTTACTATGAAGGTAATTTGAGTTCTTGTGATAAGATAGTCGTGTTGTCTGCCAAAATAGTGAATACCTCTCAATTTGCCCAAAAGCTGAGAGACTATCAGTTTTCACAATTTGGGTTCTTTCACTCAGATAGGACTCGAACCAATTGAAGCTTCGTCCTCTGGAGCTGTAGAGATGAAGCATACGCAATAGTCAAAAGCTTTAGACATATCACAAAACATTCCAGCGCTCACTTCTTTCAAGTTCAGACTAGAATACAGTTTTTTCAGGAAGTGCATCTCCTGTACTTTTATTGGTTTGAAAGTGAATTAAGTAATTGTATGTAATTTACAACACCTCATAAAAGCATTATCCGCTCCATCATAAGATTTTTATCATGAGCAAACGTCCTTTGTAATTGTGAATCCATCATGTATGTCAAACTTCTCAAAATATTTTCCTTGTTGAAATTACTAGCACATGCATATTTATCTATTCCGATATAATCACTTATTGAAAGGATTATCCTGTGCATTGTATATTCATAATTAGGAATCAACTTATATTCCAAAATAAATATGGACAATAATGATAAACAATGGAATACACATACTGATTGTCAATGAGGTAACACATCGAATGCATTACGAATGCAGTGATCACAATAAATATATATTATTATGTTATGTTATGCCAGTTAAAGGTTTAAAAGGAAAAAAAAAAAAAAGAATAATTACTAAATAGTTATTAGTTCCAAGAGATTTTTTTTTGAAGAACTTTTGAATTTCTATTTATTTATAAGCCTTTGTATAATATGGATAGATAAAAATGTCAAAATAATATAACACAATCAATTTCATACACTGTCATAATGATCATAAACCATAATTGGAAAAAAGCCAACAAAAAGTCTAAATTTACAAAATTTGCATGAATAAAAGGTGATCAACACATTTGTAAATTTGAAACATACAGTATATGAAATTGGAGATAACTAAAAGTAACCAATGGTAGAACAGCAAACGTCTTCATGATAATAGCCAATCAGAGAAGAGATGGTCATAGGTAAAAATTGGAAATTGTGAAGGAATAGCAATTGGTTGATATCATAAGCAATTATTATTAGAATTTGTAAATAGTAATAAGTATGGAAAAATAGTTGGATATATAAATTGAGTAAGATAAACCTAAACAGTGAAATGTGAGAATTTAGTGCGCGAATTCAAAAATTCAAATGGGAAAACAGGAAGGGAAACTGGTATCGAGGCAACAACAAACAAAGCCAAGGAGGAGATTGAAAATAAAATTAGAAGGGAATGGACGCAAGATTTTGAGAGAACAAAAATTGAAAGAATTCCAACATTTGAAGAGCTAAACCAGTATTACCTTAATTATGTATCATTTCCACGTCCCCAAGGCTGATTTCCGCATCTGTATGGTTCCAGATTTATGGCATTGGAGTTCCTGATAGTGCTTGTAGTGACAAGGTATCCAGTTTCAGTGCATATCTTGAAACACCGACATCTTCAGCAGGTACAAAAACTTTAATAGTGCTTTTTCGGTCCTGAACTATTTCACCAATCACGTATTTCACATCTGAAGAACTTTATTTCACCTTATTTTGAACAATAACAGAAAACTTTACTCTCACGGAAAAAGTGAGGTTCTGTTTATCTATCCATGATTTCAATTTTATGATTATCCGTGAATATTTGTATATTCCCACTAGTATAAGTTATTTCTCGTAGGCCAGGTATTTTAAGTCTTCCTGAATAAAGGAGATAATTGCTTTTTGATATTTTGTTGTTTGTTCTTTCACAATGATCAACAAACATACCTGAGACCATTGAATAACTTGAGTTTGACATATCAAGTAAGGGCTAAATTGCTTTGAACCGGCTATATGAGATGAGGGCGTACCAACTGTGCTAGCTGTGGTGAGAAAAGGAATAACAATTGTCAGCTACGTGACGAGAGAACAGTGACGTTCGTTGGCAATTATTATTACCACATACAAATTATTATACAGGGCAAAAATATCTATCTATATCATATCAATTTGGTTCAAAGAATAGCAAAAACTAATAGCTTCATTCATTATATGAAAACAATTTAGATTTTTCAATTTATCAAAACATAACAAAACAGCATACAATACAGGCAAAAATATTACATTATTTATTTTAAAAAATTCATCATTACATAACAAGTAGCGCCCAACGCGGTGCAAAAAATATTAAAAAAATATATATATATTTCCAAATTCATCGATATATAAAAATGGCACCCAAAACGAGGGGCGAAATAATTACAAAATAATTTATTATTACATAATAACATAATAATATATATATATATATATATATATATATATATATATATATATATATGAATTTTTTGACTGATTTTGACAATATAGTCTCATAATATGTTTAATTCTACCCAAAAACATAATTATTTTATTGATCTGGCAAATACGAAAATACCGGAAGCGTTTCCTCATTCTACAGTCTGTCCCATGACGTGATATTCTGGCTTGTGATTGGCTAAACCAGAACTAAACCAGATCTCGAAGTTTATTAATAATAATATAACTTTATTCAGAGTAACTAAATCTAATATGAGTACAACGTGAATGGCTTAAAGCTAAAAGTGAATAAAGTAGTTTTTAGGGATAAGTGCAAAGCACTTGTTTCTCGTGCAAGGCAGATAAAATAGTCAATGTAAGAATGCAGAAGAGTAAGATGTGAAATGAAGTATTATAAATCATGAAACTGTGAAGTTATGAAGATAAAAAAATACAGAAATACAAAATGTAGAAAATTCAAAGGATACAAAAATACAAAATATAAAGATGCGCAAATACGCGAAAACAAAAGCTATACAAGAATGCAAATTACAAAGAGTACCAAAATAAAAAATATAATGTTATGAAAAGTATAAAGTATGAATGCTAAAATGTAAGACTGTAAAAGTGTAAAAATTTTAAAATGCAATGGAAAATGTAAAAATGAAAGCATGTAAGAATGTAAAAAGGTTATAAGTTTAAAAATGTATAGATGCAACAATTTACAATGTAAAGAATGTGTAATTGTAAAATATAATTATAATAAAATAAAATGTGAAATGTGAAATCGAGTAGAATACCACAAATAATACAGGTGTCCGCTATAGATAAAAGAGATGAGAGAGATGAAATATAATCGAGATACAATTAAAATGTTTCCTAAGCTAGTCAGAGATTCATAAAAAGTTTATTTCTCTTGTCCTCTACTCTTTGACCGTAATACTGTGGTGGATCTTCGGTCTGGCTCAATTATATTTACCAGTTGGTCCACAATTGATGGCCCTATCGTAGTTTTCAATATATTGAGATACAATTCTTCATTTAGGCTGTCAACACTAATAAGGGTCCTATACTGCATTTTCAAAGAGCTCCCCAATTATGTTTCACACATGGGGGTTGCCATTGGAACTTTTGAAGTAGGGGTTGATGGAAAGGAGGGGTGAGAATATCGAGGTTGCTCACCAGTCTCTGGCTTTCTAGAATCTGAGAGAAGCAGCTAACAACGATCAAGTATTATACGTCAGGTTGATTGATTATTAAAACAAGGTTAAAACGTCACCCATCTGTTAGCTATACATTTTAAAATATACAGGTATTATGACTGTACCTTCGGTTTTTTACAGCCAGTTACATAGGCACATAGAAGTTGCTGAAATATATCACTTTTCAAATCATTTTCGTTAATTTCATAGGATTCAATTGGATTAACCATTATTATTATTATTTATGAGTATATTAATGAGTATCTATGCAAATAAATCATGAATCAGATCGGATAAACTGAAATACCTTCCATAAACATCATCAAGTTCGACGTGTCAGTAAAAGAAATAAATTTGGTATCCTGATATGCAAATTATGAAATCACGTTAAAAACGTGAGTGTACCTGTTTATTGAGGTGTTTTTGTACCAAAATGTAATAATTTATGTTTTTTTTGCATGGACCACAAAAACATTTATTTACAGAATAAAAAAAAATATTTTAGTGCTTTGGCACAAAACTTTTTTTTTTGGTTCGTTATGTTACATATCGAGAAACTAAGCTACAACCAACTTGAAGTTCAAACATTCCTCTATCAGTAAAAATATTTGTGCCACGTCTATGCCTATAAGAAATACCTGGTACAAAAACTTTCCATTTCTCATTTATTAATACAACCTATTACAGAAGTATTCGGGTATAAACAAATAATCATCCAATAAATAATTACAATGATTTGAAAAAATAGTTTTAAGATATTTTACAAAGTATTGACATATAATATAATGCATTTTTCTAACATACACTACAATAAAATTATGAGTTTTATATGAGTTTGGAGAAAGGCAAAAAAAAAATATAACTATATAAATAGAATAATTTACTGACCAAGCTAGATTCTGCAACATTTGCAGATTTATCTTCTTCTTCACGACTCATGGTTGTTATTTGAACCAGAAGTACCCAGCAAAATATGAAAATTACATCATATTTTCAAATTATACACATAGTTGTGAACATTTTTGCTAGTATCGGAAAAAACAAAACTGTTTCTTTCATGAAAAAAATTGAGTAAGTCTCCTTATTATGGGAACTAATGTATAAAAATACATTATATTATATATATATATATATATATATATATATATATATATATAGTTTCTTTTGGAGTTCTTGAATCCTGCTGTGTATTTTTTCGGTTTGGAGACTTCAGAAATCAGACGTTTTGCCCCTGGCCAGGGGCTTCTTCAGTAATTTTTCAGTAATTTTTATTGGAATTGGGCTATAACCCCAATACTTATCGCCATATTGGAGCCGCCATCTGAAACTTATGGATTTTGAAAAACAAAAAAATCGTAATCTGTCCCCTAAAACCCCCACATACCAATTTTGAATAGAATCGAACCATAACCACAAAACTCGTCCGCCATATTGGAACCGCCATTTTGTTTTTTCTCTAGCAAAAATCCCATAAGTCATTGTTATTGTCACATTGGGAATTATGAACACCTGCCAAATTTCACGTTAATCGGACAACTAGAAATGGGTCAAAATTCACTTGCAAGATTTGAACTAAACATACATATATACAAATGGGAAATAAAAGCTTGTGATAATAAAAAAATACGCGTCGACTAGAGACATCCACCTTTTTTCGTCGGTTAAAAAAAGAATAATCTAAATCGGATAACCCAGTACAAAGTTATGCGTGCTAGAATCTGTTAACAGGTAAAAATTCAGTGGGTGAACAGTTAATCCTCCCCTATTTTCCGCCACTTAGGGGTGTTTTTTTTCAAATTTGAATGGGACCAACTTCGAGGTATACCCTATGCAATAAAAAATAATAAGAAGACTTTGACTTACAAGTCGGAATTCCGAGATACAAGTCGGAATTCCGACTTACAAGTCGGAATACTGATTACAATTCGGAATTCCGAGATACAAGTAGGAATTCTAACTTACAAGTCGGAATTCCGACTTACAAGTCGGAATTCCGAGGTAAAAGTCGATACAAGTCGAAATTGTAAAATAAAAAAAAGTGTGGCACTTCTACGCCTTCGTAGAAAACCATTCAATGCGTAAAAATGACTCGATTTGGAGAATCCTCAACTGCAGAAATTGTGCCAACGCAATACTGTGAATTCAACTACATCAATTTGGCGGCAATTTACGCGGTTTTGTATGGAAATAAAATACGAAATCGTGAAAGAAACGTGCAATGAAAAGTTAGCTTCTATTTTATGTGAGTGGGCATTCAACATGATAAAGAATAATGGTGAAGATTGCAAAGAGAGTGCAGTTGAGACGATTTGGAACACAGCAAAAATGTTACAAGAAAGGTACTTTAATGATTATAAACTGCTTTTTAACAATTGTGTTTTTAACAACTATACTTTCCGTCAAAATAAATAAAATAATTTTCACCTTGTTTGTTAATTTAGTTACTTCTAAAATTACCTGATATGTAAATTAAAATTGTATTCTTTCAATTGTTTTTTTTATCGAACTAAACATTTCTCGTAATTTTTTCAGAGGCAGTATATTTCGTATTGAAATGTCAAGTTTACTTCGACAATTCAACTTATGTATAAAATATCGCATATGCCACAGTGCAATTGTCAGTTTGACAGCGGCAAAAGTTAGCTGCAACTTTTACAGCGAAATGCACTAGTGGTTTTTTCACTTATTCATTTGTTTATCAATTATCGCGGTGTTGGTTGCCAAAATAAATAAAGTTTGCATTGATATGTTTCTAAATTTCTTATTAATTGAATTGTCCTGCCGAATTACACTCGATGTTTGTATTGATATCAGGTGAATTTGTGTTGTTCAACTTCTAAACTGTTTCCTTCAGCAATTTTACTCGAAAAACTGTCAACCTAAAAACGCTCCACCTTCGGTGTCGCATTTTTAATAGTTGACAGTTTTTCTCGTCTAATTGCTAGGCAACAGTTTCTCATTAAACAACCCAAATTTACCCGATAAAATACAAACCTCTAGTGCAATTATAAGTGACAATTGAATTTTGCCGGATAAACCAAATATTTTGAATTTTTTTAAGTTGTACCTGTGATACCTTGTTAATTTCTTTGCTGAAATCAGATATATGGTAATGACTGGATTCGCTGGTATGGTATCAAGTACTTTGCAAACGCTTTCACAATTGATATGGACAATGAGAGTTCTTCGTCGTTGTAGAACATTAGTCCAGGGATACGAGGATTATTTCTTTTAGAATTGAGGTATGACCATGATTCTATTACAGACTAACCCCTGCTGGAATATAACCCTCATGCAAAATTTTATTCACGATATAACCTAACCTGTTTCCTAATAGGGGTAGTTTTAACCGCCTGGGGAGCCAAATTCCGACAGAAAAAGAAAACCCTACCACAAATTTCAATAAAATTGACGTATTCTTCACCATAAAATTAAGGAGTTCCGTCAATAAATAAATAAAAAAAACACTTTGGAAATCAATGGTAAAGGTATTTTACAAGCTTTTTTAACTTAATTAAGACATTTGTATGTATGTATGTATGTTTAGTTCATAACTTGCAAGTGAATTATGAACTACTTTTAGTTGTCGGATCAAAGTGAAATTTGGCAGGTGTTCATAATTACGGTAACAATGCATTATGGAATTTTTGCTAGAGATAAAACGAATTGGCTTAATTTTTGGGGAAATTTTTTTTTAAAAATTCATTAATTCAAGATGGCGGCTTCAATATGGCGACGAGTTTTGTGGTTTTTGCCCGATTCCAATAGCAATTGGTGTGTGGGGGTTTTTGGGCTCGGAGATCAAGTTTTTTGGCAAAATCTACGAATTCAAGATGACGACGAGTTAGTGATTATAGCCCGATTCCATTCAAAATTGGTATGTGGGGATTTTTGGGGTCGGATATTATGATGTTTTGTCAAAATTTTTGAATTAAAGATGGCGGCTCCAAGATGGCGATATGTTTTGTTATTATGGCCCGATTCCATTCAAAATGTGTATGTGGGTTTTTTTGGGGTCGGAGATTTTCAATAAGATGACGGATTTCATTAACGAAAGACTAAAAAGAATTGAATAAGAATTAATAAAAAAAAAATGAGACAAGCTTTTATAGAAATGTACTAAAAAGGAAAAAATTATGTTTTTAATTATTTGACTTAGGTTATTCTGTGAGTAGCAGATTCAAAAGCTTGACGCGAATCTATATAATAAAAAACTTTTTATCAAAAAATTAAACCGACGAAATACGGAACTGAAAAGTAAAAAATAAGATAAATCTTCTTAGTCTGAATAACTAAGCTCCTAAACTAATGTAAGTAACTAATTTTGAGTCGGCGCCAAACGAACAATCAACGAAGATCATTAAATTACTTCAAACAAATTATCAGAATGTCACCGCGCAACTCGATGCCATCATTTTACGCCTTACCTAATCCATTTGCTTGTTTGTTTGGCGCCGACTCAAAATTAGTTACTTACATTAGTTTAGGAGCTTAGTTATTCAGACTAAGAAGATTTATATTATTTTTTACTTTTCAGTTCCGTATTTCGTCGGTTTAATTTTTTGTTAAAAAGTTTTTATTTTTCAATTTTTTGTGGCTGAAATCTACTGATTACTAACTGCTTGTTTTTTGAATATTTACTTACCCACCTTACTTCAACTATTACCAGTTAAATAATATGATTATCTACTTTTACTATTTGTTCTAATATAAATTATTTTTGTTGTTCTGGTTAGTTTATTCCATTACTTTGTATATCATTCCATCCTCTCATAGCATATAATTATTGTGATAATGACACTAGCGATCTGTCATTGTCAACTACATATGTGTGCCAATGTTCACAAGTGAAAAATCAACTATTCCCTATTTTTCTACCCGTAAGGGTGAATTATTCCATTCGAAATCCAAATATGATCAACTATGAGGTATACCCTATCTGATAAAAGAAGAATCATCCAAATCGAAGATCCCAGTACAAAGTTATGCCTGATAGAATCGGTTAACGGACCAGAATTCAGAGGGTGAGTGATCAATATCCTTCATTTTGCTATCCTTAGGGGTGGACTTCATCTTTCAAATTGAAATGGGACCAACTTCGAAGTACACCCTATCCAATGTAGAAAGAATCATCGGAATCGAATCGCTCTGTAAAAAAAATATACGCATCGATTAGAGAACCTCCTCCTTTTTGGTTTCGTCGGTTAAAAATGAATCTCGATTCTCCGTAAGCGCAAAACGTGAGAACGGCTAGACCGATTTGGCAAATTTTTTTTCGGGAAAACGGGATAACGAAGGGAAAAATGTGATAACGGAAAAACGGGATAACTGGAATCCAAGAAAATGGGATAACAGGAAAATGGAATAACGGGAAAACGGGATAATGAGATACCAGGAAAACGGGATAACGGGAGAAAGTGATAACGGGAAAACGAAATAATGGGAAAACGGGATAACGGGATAACTGGAAAATTGGATAACGGCGAAACAGGATAACGGGAAACGGGATAAAAAAAGGGATAAAGGGAAAACGGGATAACGAGAAGCGGGCAGAGTCAAAGGCAAAGCCTAGATGGAACAACACAAAAAAAAACATAGGAAAAATTAAATTGTACGCTGACAAGAGTTTTCAGGAAAAAAATTTAGGGAAATAGGAATTTGGACAGGACAAGCTGTCGGGTCAGCTAGTATAAAAAAGGTATTTTTGCTTGCACGACAAGCTTTTGAATCTTTTCTCACAGAATAACCTAGATCAAACAATGGGGATTTCCCATACAAATTTTTTTATTAATTGAAATCAAAGATCCAGTCATAATTCTATCAAAAATACATTTTTAGCTTTTTTTTTCGAAGTTTCTAGGAACTAAATGATCCTAACAAGTCAGTGTTAGGTTGTGTTCAAAGTAGCACCCTGTGATGACGTAGAATGGGTATGACCAATCAGAATCGAGGACAGGTTGAAAGTGAAAACGGAAACGTCGCTAAGTTTCAATTGACAAATGTATCAGTCAAAAAATATTTTGTGGCGAATATTTGAAGAGTATTAATTCTTTTTTCGTGTACGTGCCATTCGAAGATGAGTAAACTTATACCAAAGGTTGACAGTGATATGGTGAACGATTTTTTTATAGACAATTTGAACTTTTTGAGTGCGGAAGTGCGCAATGTGAAAACGAAACGGTATGTTAAATTTTCAGTGTTTTGTTCATTTTGATCAATATTCTCTATTCCTTATGGGGGCATATCGAATGACCTATGGAGATAGGGCTATATCTTATGTTCAACTGAAACGCGATGGTTTCATAGTAGAAGTCAAAGGAAAAATCACCCCGAGCATAAAATGAATTAGAAAGCCTACCAATGTGTGCGCTGTAGTAGACGAATAACTTTTTAACAAAAAATTGAACCGACGAAATACGGAACTGAAAAGTAAAAAATAAAATAAACCTTCTTAGTCTCAATAACTAAGCTCCTAAACTGATGTAAGTAACTAATTTTGAGTCGGCGCCAAACGAACAACCAATTAAGATCATTAAATTACTTCAAAAAAATTTCAGAATGTCACCGCGCAACTCGATGCAATCATTTTACGCCTTACCTAAATCTTTTGCTTGTTTGTTTGGCGCCGACTCAAAATTAGTTACTTACATTAGTTTAGGAGCTTAGTTATTGAGACTAAGAAGATTTATTTTATTTTCTACTTTTCAGTTCGGTTCCGTCGGTTCAACTTTTTGTTGAAAAGTTATTATTTTTCAATTTTATGTGACTAAAAAAGAATCATCCAAATCGGATAACCCAGTACAAAGTTATGCCTGATAGAATCGGTTAATGGACCAAAATTCAGAGGGTGTACGATTGTTAATGGGCCAAAATTCAGAGGGTGAACGATCGATATCCTCCATTTTGCTACCATTAGGGGTGGCATTTTTTTTTCAATTTGAGATGGGACCAACTTTGAAGTACACCCTATCCATTGAAAAAAAAATTATCATCGAAATCGGACTACTCTATGAAAAGATATGCGTGGTATGTTGGCTGAAATCTACTAATTACTACCTACTTAATTTTTGATCACTTCCAAAATACTTACTTACCTAGCTTACTTCAACTATTGACTGTTAAATAATATGATTATCTACTTTAACTATTTATTGTTATATAATATAAATTATTTTTGAAAGTTCTGGTTAGTAGATTTCATCACTTTGTATATAATTCCATCCTCTCATAGAATGTAATTATTATTGTGACGGATGTAGGAGGATCTGTCAATGTCAACTACATATGTGTGCCACTGTTCACAAGTGAAAAATCAATCATCCTCTATTTTTCTACCCATAGGGGTGGATCATTTTATTCTAAATTGGAATATCAACTATGAGGTATACCCTATCTGATAAAAAAAGAATCATTCAAATCAAAGATCCCACTACAAAGTTATGCCTGATAGAATCGGTTAACGGACCAGAATTCAGAGGGTGAGTGATCAATATCCTTCATTTTGCTACCCTTAGAGCGTTTTCACACACACCGGCAAAACCGGTGCCGGTGACGGTGCCGGCACCGAATGCAATGTAATCAAATCATAATTTTCACACATAGCCCGGTCCGACCTATTTGCCGGTACGGCCGCCGATTCTGATTTATGCAGCCGGCGGGGATCTCGACAATCGGAAGACGGATTTGTCGGTTGCTGTGATTTCTTATGTACGTTTGTCCACACACACCTGTTCTGACATGTCGGTAACGGAGAGTATTTTGATGCGTATTTTGTTTATATCGCTCAGTATCGTTGTTGTCTCCATAGCGACAGAGTATTTTATATTTGATCGTACATTTGTACGGAGGAATACATGCTCTCATTGGAGTATCCTGATGCTTAATGTTATTGTCTAGTCTTTCCACCAGAAAATCAAATGTATCTGTACTCATTCTGAAGTAATTGAAGAATTTGAAGTTATCCTCCCTTAGTTTTTCATAGAGCGTGTAAAAGGAACCTTCTAAGTATCTCACAGTCAACAGGGGATGTACCCAGTGTTGTCTTTTATATTTGCTTTTTCGAAATTTTCTCCTAAGGTACAATAACCCTAGAAGATAACGTCTGTTGAGAGCAGTAACAGCACACATCTTTATTCCTGCACTGTTCAACGTATACTAACACAGATAACGGCACCGATATGCCGGGCTGTGTGAAATACGCTGTTGTCCGGTCCGGAACCGGTACCAGCACCGGCACGGCACCGGCACCGGTTTTGCCGGTGTGTGTGAAAACGCTCTTAGGGCTGGATTTCATTTCTGAAATTCAAATGGGACCAACTTCGAAGTACACCCTGTCCACTGAGAAAAGAATTATCGGAATCGGACGTCTCAGTAAAAAGTTATGCGTGATCATACATAAAAAAAAATAAATATACGCGTCGACTAGAGAAACTCCTCCTTTTTGGTTTCGCGGGTTAAAAAGAGAAACGGGTAGTCTCCAGTGTGTTTGGATTGTCCAGCTTCAGAAGGTAATCAAAATGCCTTATTTCCCTTCTAAATGTACATACCTAACACTTTTAGGGGGATGTAAGCACGGAGTTGCTTTTTTGTTATGCCGCTGACAAGTTTTCTTGGGTGTGAACCATTTCTTTTGAGTAGATGTATCGTTGGGAAACCGTATCAATGATTTACCTTCAACATTGCTTCTGTTTTTGCAAACTGACACCGGACAAACCTTCCCAACCATTTCTCGAATGATTAGAATTTACAACTTAAACATAACTTTTTCAAAAGAAACGAAAACCAAACGCCAGAGTAGAATGTGGAATTCAAATAATTTCCAGTGACACTTTAAAACTTGGAAGTCAATCAGAATGCTATGTTACCAATTGTTCAAATTGGCAATATTGCGATCAATTCGCATAAGGTAATATACCATTGGCTTTACTCAAGTGACCTCATTTTTTAACCGACGAAACCAAAAAGGAGGAGGTTCTCTAGTCGACCCGTATTTTTTTTTCCATCATTTAACCGACGAAACCAAGAAGGAGGAGGTTCTCTAGTCGACCCGTATATATTTTTTTTCCATAATTTTTTTTATGTATGATCACGCACAACTTCTTACTGAGGCGTCCGATTCCGATAATTATTTTTCAGTGGATAGGGTGTACTTCGAAGGTGGTCCCATTTGAATTTAAAAGATGAAATCCACCCCTAAGGGTAGCAACATGAAGGATATTGATCACTCACCCTCTGAATTCTGGTCCGTTAACCGATTCTATCAGGCATAACTTTGTACTGGGTTCTTCGATTTGGATGATTCTTTTTTTAATAGATAGGGTATACCTTATATTTAGATTTCGAATGGAATTATATACCCTTAAGGGTAGAAAAATGGGGGATAATTGATTTTTCACTTATGAACATTGGCACACACATACGTAGTTGACAATGACAGATCGCTACTGACATTATTTCTGTTCCACATCCGTCAAAACCATTATATTCTATGAGAGGATGGAATGATATACAAAGTAATGAAATAAACTAACCAGAACAACAAAAATAATGTATATTACAACAAATAGTAAAAGTAGATAATTATATTATTTAACTGGTAATAAGTAGTAAGAAGTAAGGTGGGTAAGTGAGTATTTTGGAAATAATCAAAAAACAAGTAGGTAGTAATTAGTATATTTTAGCATTAAAAAATTTAAAAATAAAAACTTTTTAACAAAAAATTAAATCGACGAAATATGGAACTGAAAAGTAAAAAATAAAATAAACCTTCTTAGTCTCAGTAACTAAGCTCCTAAACTAATGTAAGTAACTAATTTTGAGTCGGCGCCAAACAAACAATCAACGAACATCATTAAATTACTTCAAAAAAATTATCAGAATGTCACCGCGCAACTCGATGCCATCATTTTACGCCTTACCTAATTCATTTGCTTGTTTGTTTGGCGCCGACTCAAAATTAGTTTCTTACATTAGTTAAGGAGCTTAGTTACTGAGACTAAGAGGGTTTATTTCATTTTTTAATTTTCAGTTCCGTATTTCGTCGGTTTAATTTTTTGTTAAAAAGTTTTTTTGGTCATACAGGGATATTCAAAAGATCTTGGGATATTGCTAAGATTCATAATTACTCTATATTTTACTGAGGTAAATCATGTTGTGAATCATCAATATTGTCGTCAAATAATCGGTAGTTAGTCCAGGAATTGCAAAATTCCATTGGACGGGACATGCCCATTAAATAAATTATTTTTTCCTTTTTAGTGCATTTGAATTAAATTTTTTCTTATTTCTTTTCAACAATGAAATAAAAATTTAATCAAACAAAAGCTATATTTGAATATATCAGGTCTTTATTTAGCCGATTTTTTTCAGAGTAACAGCAGTAACATGAAGGAAAAAAACTTTTATTTCAATGGCAATGTTTTGAATTCAAACACAATGTAAGGGTGTTGAAAAAGTACCTTAGGTACATCTTCCTGATAGCTTTTTGCATAGATAATGAAAATCAACGGAAATGAAACCTTACGAAAAATTCTATATTCGTTAACACAAAAGCTCATTATGAATAACTCAGCATTGCAAACCGCGATGACTTATCACCTTTTCCGTAATGACCGATTAAAATTCATAAGTATGAAGTGTAGGTTTGCGCGAAAAAATGAGCATCCAACATATGACGTTTCAAGTGAGCTTTAGACTTTTTGAAACGAAATTATTTGCAGATGAGAGCCATCACTATTATGAATGACTCTTGAATAGAAATAAATAAATAAAACAGACAACATGCGGCAACCGAACTTGTTTAATTATATAACTTCATGTTCCAGGGGAATTAGGCAAAAGCGTGGAAAACTCTTGATTTCATTGTCGAAACTGATACAATAATTATTTATTTTTGGAGCCCAATTGCTCTTTTGAACTATGAGGTGTAGATTTTGAGACAGTGTTAAGATTGGAAACTGCAATCTCAAGGTGCTCCTTGAGGTTCCATTGATGACAGTTTTTCATAAATCATCAACTCTATCTTCAAAAATATCATTTGAAATCAATCAACAAACGTTTCGCAAAATATTTCTGATTTTGCACAGGCATATTCCTCCAGCATCTTGGAGCTTTCTTACAAAATTTTGAAAAATATTGAAGGCACTGCGATTGGGCAATAACTCTCGACTTTTCACGTATCAGATTTTTAAGAAATATATGTTTTTAATCTAGATGAAAAATACCTTCTTAAAGAGATATATTCATTATATGGTTGAGAGGCTCTAGGCTCCATGATGTAATTGTCAATTTTTTCATATATAATATAACAAGACCTTATATTTTGCCGGCTAAAAATGTTGGCAATATAACTAAGATGTCTAAAAACCCTGGTGAATGAACTGATTCGATATTATTTAGATTTTCGAGGGGACACCACCTGTTACTTCAACAGAGCTTCTCTCTGTGGTAGATGGCGCCGTCCAAAAATATTTGTTTATATTCTCGATTAATGTCAGAATTCAATTTCTGACATCTGCAGCATCCTATATGAAATTATTTTCAGTGTTTTGTCGGTATCTATGCGTTTTCCATCTCTTTGATTTGAAATCTTGCTTAGCTTATTCCCGAGATTGTTCTTTAAAAAATCACTCGTTCATCAGTTCATTAGTGCGTGAGGAATTGTTTATTTTCAGGTAGTGTACGTAATGTGTAAGGATACTTTTCGTAGAATGGGCCACATTTGTATTTTGTGTGGACAGTATAAAGCCGCAGATTCGAATATTAACCTGTATTCAGTACCAAAAGCAAGTACAGATCTTGACGAATTGACTAATAATGATATTTTCATAGTTCATCATATTGTATGCATTGAATTTTATATTTTCTGCAATTTAATGACAATTTCATTTCCAATTCTCCGTCTGTCAAAATGCAGTCAACCTCAAATTCAAATGGTACAAAATATGAAAAACAACACGACAGTGCCTTCTTTGTGCAATGTTTGGGAGCTTCTAATTCTAGCTTTGCTATTGGTGAAGTTTGGCAGATGTCTCTTTTCAACCAATAGCAAAGCTAGAATTAGAACCCGCGAACTGTTCGTCTCAAAAAGAAAGCTGAGGAAATAAATATACCCTGTTACTGAATTGAAACTAAAACGAAATTGGCGCCATCTGACACGCTAATAATCTCTATTATAAAGTAGGCCAAGTGTCGCCAAGTCGATCCCAAACTTCTACAGGTATAAGTGCAAGCACCAGGGTTTTTAGACATCTTAAATATAATATACTAAAGCATTATTGCCTAGCAATAGCATAGAGAACAATCCAGAGCGCTTTAGCGCGGCGGATTTTTTATGCAGATGTGGAGTGATTTTGTTCTAAGGCAACAATGCTTCACTATATTATACAGCCAAAATTTGGTACATCCAAAAGAGATAATCTTCTTGCTCTACAGGCGTATCGTAGTAAGCTACTGAACGACGATTTAGAGAGACACGCAAACTCATCCTATCCACTCATTTACCTGAAAGCCTCCTCACCCATCTATGTTGATCTCCCATTTACGGACCTGCATCAAAAAATCGTTGAGATTCACATTTAGTGGCCTAGTCTACATAATAGATACCGAGGTAACTTGTTCAATGTGTAACCTCCCAAGTAGCACAGTCATAAAATTAACATAATGACTTCTTATACCGTCTTAAAGACCACGTATTTGTATGTTTTAGAACCAAAAAGTTAATGTTCGTTTTATAACCTTCAGGCGTTGCTATGACGTCGTGTAGTAGATATAACGAGAGTACAATAAAGAATTCTCGAGATGAAGTTGTACTGTGGTTTGTATGTGTCGTTAAGTAGAACTTAAGAGCAGTTGCTGTGAGGTTATTATGACAATGAACATATGTGGTTCTAATGAATAGATTTTTGAAACGTTTCTACGACTACATATTGTACTCATGTAATGTAGTTTTATCAACTGATGAACTTTGGCCGTAATGATTACATTATGTATCTATGGTTAGATTATTTTTGTTGGTTATGTTATTTTTGTTGGATAGGTATATTGTGTTATTATGTATGTAGAATATTCAGTTCCGTATTAATGATCAAAATGCCAAAACAAAAATCCAATCTGTCTTACAAGAGAACTGGAGCGTATAGAAAAATATAAAGAGGAAGGATGAGTGCTTACCCCAAAATTTACACCTGAAATAATTAATCAGTCTATCGGGACACTGCAAAAAAATGAAGTTCATCCAGTTCCTTCAATTGTTTTCACAACAAGGAAAGACATAAATAATATGTATATGCACTACGAGTGATGAATAAAAAATATTTAAATATTCAACATCAACATAACCTCTATTGTAAATGTCAGTTATTTTTAGCGTTTTCCATTAGGCGGAACTAGCGGAATGCTTATGCACTCAGTGTATATCTTCTTCTGTTTTGATAGCGTTACGACGTTAGTACAACAAAACTTGCTACTTGTGGTCATAGCGACTACATTACAACTTTTTTATATAAGATATTGCGATGTTTTTGAGATACTCGTAAACTATTCTATGATAGTACATACCGGAGTAATTACAACTTTTCGACACTAGAAGGACGGCATCCATGTTTTTCGATTGATTGATAACATCATTCTGGTAGCCATATTGGAACAAAAATATTTAAAATAAAAAATATGGGACCCTGGGTGTTATATAAATTTAAAAATCATTGGAGATGTGCTTATCAAGAATCTTTCGTAATATGGTCTACATATTTCAACGATTAATGAGAAAAATTGATGAAATATATTTTTTCTGAAATGAAAATAAATATGTATCTCTCTTCATTTTCGAGGCGCATGAATTTTAAGTGAGTAGAATTGGATTTTGATCGTAAAAATGGATTTGCTTGGTCACTAGAGATTCAGAACAATTCTTAAAGACACATACATGAAAATCATTTTTATCTCGATAACTATTATGGTCACAGAGTATCATGAACATGTAAAGGAAATCTTTTGATATGGTATACATATTGTGATACTATATCAGAAAGATTATGACCTTCATGCATAATGATATAATGACTACACTAAGACCACAGAACGACCCTTTTGCGACTGGCTTATATAAGTCTATATTGGCAAGTCATTACCACTACTTTATAACGTCGATGTGACGTCGCAA
The DNA here is from genome assembly GCA_018342105.1 of Gonioctena quinquepunctata. NCBI lineage: Eukaryota > Metazoa > Arthropoda > Insecta > Coleoptera > Chrysomelidae > Gonioctena > Gonioctena quinquepunctata. The sequence continues at coordinate 5,489 of JAFIRS010003216.1, read as the reverse complement.
GGGTGTGCCTTTTTGTCGTATTGGCATACATAGCATATTACAAGACATAAGTCATGGACTTTTGCGAAAGGTCTAGTAGACGTCTGTACATCCGAATTATGACCTCTGTGTGCTACTTGGGCTCCATGAAATATAATCCCTAGAACATTTCCAATATACAGGGGAATATGGAAAAATATACAGGGGAATACGGAAAAATGATCTTTTCAGTTAATTAAACAGCATTGTTGATATCACTCGACTATTGAACTATGGAACAATAATGGAGCAAAAAACTCTTGTTCACTCAGTGATGAACATGTTCAAACCAAGATCCTTCAACTTAAATGAATGACCTCTAGATATACTCATTTTTGACTAACCTCCTGTATTGCCATGTACTGCTATGCTACGAACATACTGAGTGTAGCCGGGAACTTCAGTGTTTTCTAGTAGTTCTCTGCAATTCACTGTGATTTCGAATATCTACTTATTTTTCTCAATGAGCTTTTGTAAAACTATGCTCATCCTTACTCATACTCTATCGCTACTTATATATTCAAATTATATGCATTTTCGTCTTTGTATCCGCTTCACCCGCATTCTTTGTTCCAATCTAACCCTTGCACTAAGAATAATTTATTTTTATGCAATAAATGTTCTATCTACTAACTTTGCTATTGGTGAAATTTGACAGAACCCGCGAACAGTTCGCCCCAGAAAGAGAGCTGAGGAAATAAATATAACCTGTTACTGAATTGAAACTAAAACGAAATTGGCGCCATCTGACACGCTAGTAATCTCTCTTATCAAGTAGGCCAAGTGTCGCCAAGTCGATCCCAAACTTCTACAGGTATAAATGCAAGCACCAGGATTTTCAGGGCTGGTTTATCAATGCCCGGTTAAATCTGTCAGCTACGTAGCTCTCAGCTATCTCTAGCCGCCAACCAAAGTCATACATATACATTAGATAGCGTTTATCAGTGCACCACATGACCGACAGGTAGCTAACTGGAGGCTAAGTGTAATTGAGCATTTGACAACCTTGTCCGTGATATAAACGTGGGTGTAATGTTGTCAGAGTGTAAATTTCTCATTTTAATTTGGTGTAAGGAGGATCACCTGTTACATGAAATATACATATTTTAAATTTTACTTGCATATTTTGTTATAACACACTAATCAAGAATATAGGAGTGATAAACCCGCATTGATAAACCCGCCCTTAGACGTCTTACTCATACTTATTTGAATGACACTGCAATACTTTGTGTCATTGAAGCAAAATGTCAAATGAACTGAGCTCAAAAAGTATCTTTTTGCAAATTTCATTTTGATCGTTCGAATCATCTTGGTCCAAAGATATTGTAAAAATTTTAAGAATTAGTAGACCTATATTCTTTAACTTTTGCGTATAACTTTTTAAATTGGTTGACAGTAGCGAATGACAAGTTCATCCATCTAAGATACATGGTACGTTCATTCTACGAGTACATTCTCTCGTTACCATAGAATAAGTAGCTATTGTTAACGTCAACAAAGCAGAATTGTGGTACCCTAAGGTTATATTCGAATTTAATCTTCAATTTGATATAAAAAATTAACAATTCAGATTCTATAAGTAGCCAGTTAGTTGCAGAATAGTCTCGCTGGCGTTACGAGAAAGAATTTGCAGCATTTGAGTTGTGCTGTAAGGAAAAGAAACCAGTATCACTGAAATAAGAGGTATTTATAGTATACTTTCGCCACTTATCGAAAAATCTTTACCTGTCAACCTTTTGGTCGAAGTACTCAATGATTAAACTAATTGTAAAATTGGAGAAAGACATCGATATTAGCAAATATTTTAAATTAACGGCATATCTAAAAAGACTGAATGAAGGTTTCAAACTCCAGAAATCGAAGGTTTTTGAAAAACAGGAAATCGATCAATTCTTAACTGGTGCTCTGGACAACGACTTCCTCTTGATGAAGGTGGCGTCGCGAAGAATTTCTCGGTGTCAACCTAGATAATAAATTAGTTTGGCATCACCACAGCCAAAACCTATACAAAAACATATCAAGCCTGTACCTGCTCAGAAATATGTCAAATAAGTTGAGTCAGAGAATGTTACTAACCGCCTACTATGGCCTCATACATCCCACCATTTCTTACGCAATTCTTACGTGGGGTCACTCAAGTCACTCCACAGACATCTTTCGTGCCCAGAGAATCATATCCGGCCTCAACTATAGGGAGGACTGTAGGAGCACCTTCAAACAATTGAAAATAGTGAGTTTACCCTGTATCTACATATTCCAGTCTCTTCTTTATATCAAAGAAAACGTACATGATTTCAGCAGTCACTCCCAAATACCTGAGCACCACACCCGTAATCGGCATAATATCCAATCCAAGACTCCTGAAAACGCGTACTGCAACCAACCATTATTCGCCCAAATTCCTAAACGTTACATGTATGTAACGACTCACTGTTTAAATGGGGCAAAAGACCCTCCCCAGAATGCCCATGTAGAGCTGAGAGGCAAACAATTTCTCATATGGTACAGGAATGCGAACTCACTGCATATCGTGGAACTCCCCAGAGCTTGATCAACCTGTCTTCAGATGCAAATGGATCGATACTTCTAATATAAGGATATAACTTTCCAACAATTTCATCTTTACTCTATGTCTGTTGGTGGTTATATGTCCTATGTGCTGTGTTTATATATTAATGACTGATACTGTATTGACTTAGGCACTAGCTGCTCCTCCTGTATTTTTGTAGAATAAGCATGTGAAAAAAGCCATACGCTAAATAAAATAATTTCCTAAACGTACTTCCTGCAGAAGTAAGAAACCTGGAAAATACTCATTTCAGAAACTTCATGAAAGACTTTTTGCTTGATAATGCTTTTTACGAACTTCAGGAATTTCTCAATTAAGACTTCTCTCAAATTAGTGCTCAGCGACATCATTTTGTTTTCGCGATCGAATTGTACTTATAATCGTTTTATATCCACACTTATACTTGTAATTAGCATACATTTTATATATGTCTACTTTTACTATTCTAACTCTCATGATCCGAGTAAACACATTGTGTATTAGCACCAATAAAGAATTGATTGATTGATTGAATATGACGATAGACGATATTGAAGACAAGAAAAATGTTCTTGTTATTACCATCCCGAACACAAAAACCAACATTATCGGGAAAATGCACTGAACAATGTGTGGGAATTGATACTTTCGGCAAAATGCCATCAAACATTGCTATGTACTTGGGACTCCCAAATCCTGAGAATTAAATCGGTCATGGTATCCGGAGGTAGTCGGCCACAATGTTGGCCGACTCTGGGGCCAACATCACCAACATTAAAAGGCACGGTGGATGGAAATCTACGTATGTGGCCAAATCATATATCGAGAATTCGCTCGAAAATAAGAAGATTGCCCATCATATTCTAAAAAAACATTCAAACACTCCAATACCAAGCTCCAGCTCCCCATCGACATCAGTTTCTCGCGAAGCAGCTTCCTCACCTGTCGATAATTCAGCGAAAACAAGCTTTCTTTTATGACACATCTAGGGAGGATCATATATTGAACCTATGCTCTCTAGTGGATCTAGTTCTAAAACAAAACTTTTTTCAATTCAATAATTCCTTTTATTATAAAAAATCAGGCTTAGCCATGGGCTCTAATCTTAGTCCTCTTTTAGCTGAAGTATTCATGTCAAATTTTGAATCTACCATTTCTAAACATCCTAGTTTCTCTAAAATTTTATTCTGGCATCGATATGTCGATGACATTTTAGCACTTTTCAAAGGCACTTTGGATGACCTCGGCCACTTTTTAATTTTTCTAAATTCTTTCAACCCAAGAATACAGTTCACCATGGAAATCGAATCTAATAAGGAATGACCTAATGATTCACAAATCAGACACCCTTGAGTTCTCCATATATAGAAAATACTCTTACCATCCGTACAATCAGACATTTTCAGCTTACAATTCACTTTTTCACCGCCTCTTCACTATACCCTTCAATGATTCCAATTTCTCAACAGAACTTAACATCATCAGTAGGAGATTTAAGCCGGTTCTGGCTCTCCCCCCACCACTATGACGTCACGTGTGACCTTGAATAGTTGCAGGTGTGCAGTGTGTGTGTGTTTGACCTTGAGATTTGACTTTGAGATTTGTCATTGAGTTTTGACATGGGGTTTCGTCGACTTTGAGATTCGACTTCAGTTTTGACCTTGAGTTTGACCTTGAGATTCATAACATTAAGTTTTGACTTTGAGATTTGACCTTGAGTTTTGATGTTGGGATTGTTTCGGCAACCTTAAGATTTGATCTCGATGTTTGTTTGACCTTGACTAAAGTTGTGGTGTAGGCATACATATTCTGTGTAGTCATGACCTTCATGAATCCTTGTACTCTCCAAGCGAGGAGGGCGTTTGTCCTGTGAGAGAGCTAAGAGTGAACTGCGAGTATTGATGAGTGCGTTGAATATCAAGAGAATCTCCTCAAAATCCATACAGATTGCGCATCGCATCGGACTTGTTGTATGGTGGGGGTTTTTCATTGAAATATTCCAGGAGAAGAGTATTTCGAATCAGTGTCTCCTCCAGTGAGCTATTGAAAACAAGTTGTTGAAATGTATTCGTGTGATTGTGGTAGAGCTTTCACCCGTAGTGATAATCTTCGTCGACATCAACGGGAAACTTGCCAGGGAGGTCCTTCAGTGAAACGAGTTAAATTGAACAATGGCGATGACTCACCACCTGCAACCACTCTATACATGTAATTGTTGTAATGTGACATTTCCATATTGTCAAGTCAACTCTCACAATAGAACACTCGCACACAGGACGAATTCATGTGTTCACTTGGGAGGTGGTGTACACCTCATTAAAAAATGCATTCAAGTGTCGCATTTCCAGCTACAGAGTATCTAGTGAGAATATGTATACAGAGTATGCACCTTTTTCAACGATATCAAGCCCAAAGTACTCGAGTTATTGGAAAAAACATCAAACTACACAACTCCATCAAGGTCAACATGTAAGTATTTGGAAGTTATGTCATTCAAAACCCAGAGAATTGACAGATCTAAAATCATTCAATTCTCCCAATCGTATAGCAGATCGATCAACTGATTTGAATGGATTATTTGATGCGTTTCGTGACATTATAATTGCCCAAAGTACGGAGTTTGAGGAGCGTGATTCAGGTTTGTAGTTATAATTGTTGCCAATGATGAAAGGTTTAATAAAAGTAATTTTCAGGATGGAGTTGTGAAAAATTATGTTCCTTGAGGTGAACATAAACAAATACAGTCCACTTGGCGGATCATCATACATGAAACTTCCCGAATTCATTGAGAGAAGAAAAGGTGTTGTCAACATAAAAAATGAAGACCAATGCTGCTTTGCATGGGCCGTGACATCTGCATTATTCCCACTAATAATAATGTAATCGGAGGTGATCATCCTATCCACATTATGATACTGTC